>BQNB010056945.1:17427-38435 GCA_026074375.1 Tanacetum coccineum
CTTGTGCCTTGTGTTCGGATTATGATGACGTCACGCCCTCGGACACGTATTCCGTCCAGGCCCCGTCTGGGGGTGTGATAGTTTGGACCTAGCTTGCCCCATTATTAGATTATCTAGTCAATATGGGATCCAATAGGTACTAAGGAGGATCACTAACTCCTTACCTAGTGTAGGAACTAACTGGTCACCGCACTTATCATTTAACATACTTAAAAAGCATAGATACTCTTTCAAAGAGGGTTAATAGTCTTTATAAATTAATAGATATGTTTTGGGAATAGTTGGGATTAATCACTGCAACCTGGATAACCTACCTCCCAGATGATTTGGGACTGATTCGGAATCGCAAGAAGTATAGGATAGACTAAATATGCACATTCAAGTCTATCGACCTTAGAAACCACTAATAAAACCATAGTTTAACATTGCACATGAAAGCGTCTTCATAAAAATAGTAATGAAGTAACTAGGTTAGCATGTTTCCTCTCTTGATATCTCCAAATCTTTTATTTTTAGTATTTAATTTTATTGTTATTTTTAATTCCTTTTAATTCAAATCAAAAACCATTTTATAAACGTGACAGTTCAAATTAAAACTAATTACAACTTAGCTCTTGGGACGACCTCGGATTTACCATTATGTACTACCCACGATCGGGTTCTCTGCCCGTTAGTGCGTTGTTAGGTAGATCGAGTTTTATAAATTTAAAACTTGGTAAAAATATATTTTAAAATAAAATACGCATCAAGTTTTTGGCGCCGCTGCCGGGGAGCTAAAAATTAGAATTAATTTGAATATTTCATTATTTCTCTTCTTTTTCTAAACTCTATATCTGCAGGAACTATGGCAGGAGTAGACGTAGATACTCTCACCATGGAACAATACTTAGCATTGTCACGAGAAAACCAGGCACCGGGCGTGGTTAAACCCGAAATCGGAGGCAATGTCAATTTCGAAATCAAGAGTCAATTCATGCGCGAATTAAGGGAAAACACTTTTCTCCCTTTCTTTTTGTTTTTCTCCCCTAACCCTTTTCTCCCTTCCTTCCCTTTTTTTTTTTTTTTTTTTTTTCCCTCTTTTTTTTTTTCTTTTTTTTTTTTTTTTTTCTTTTCTTTTTTTCTTTTTTTTTTCTTTTTTTTTTTTTTTTTTTTTTTTTTTTTTTTTTTTTTTGGGAACAGGCGGGATGCTCACGAGCACATTGATCGGGTCCTCAGCATCATTGGCTTATTCAATATTCCTGGTGTCTCTAAAGACGTAATCATGCTCCGAGTTTTTCCCTTTACTCATACCAGATCCGCAAAAAGGTAGGTGGACAGACTCGCCCTAGGAACTATCAATACCTGGGATCTCCTCAAAAAGGCCTTTATCCAAAGGTATTGCCCACCTTTCATGACCGCAAAGCAGCTTGAAGATATTCACAACTTTAAGCAAGAAGGAGACGAATCATTATACCAGGCTTGGGAACGGTATAATGACCTGCTATACAAGTGCCATACACATGACATCAACTGATATGTGTGAAAACACATATCCATTTTATATCAAAATAGACCCAATAAAGACCAAAAACATAATAAAAATGGCAAAGATATGCTTGTTTTTGTGTTTTGTATGTGCAGGTATGGATAAAGCAAAAACCATAAGAAAACGGTTAAAACCGGGCAAACACGAACACGGACACAAGAACGGAAGAGCACACAAAAAGCCGGGAGGAAGCTATCAAAGTTCAACCTAGTCCAAACTTCAGTCAACTTTGGTCAACAAAGTCAAAGTCACAAAAGACAAATCCAATAGTTAAATTCAGTCCTCATCCAAAATTCAAAAGTGGTTCCCTAATCCTAATATGATAAAACACCGTTAATAATTTATAAAACAGAAGTTAACATTTGTTAAAACCCATATCCAAAACCCTTTACCCATAAGCCCAAATTCCCTAATACCCGGCCCAAGTCTTTTTATAAGTCAAAAGGGTAAACCTGAGTCAAACTTATACAAACGCACCTTTATAAGAAAATGGCGCGAAAGTCTGTTTTTACTATTCACCCGTCTCTCCCAAGTTACCTCTCAGTCAAATCAAAGGGCAAACGTCAATTGAGGGATAGAAAAGGTAATTCAGGTGTTAAAGTACACGTTGGCAGGGAGAAACGTCATTCATGGATTCCTATTGGCCAAAACCCACTTGATGTGACACACGGGCAAGTAAGGAAGCACAAGGAAAATGGTCATTTACACTAATTATACTCACAAAGAAGCACAAGAGGGCTCTAAAACCAGGATTACACGCTGGTAATCCATGTGAGCTCTATAATGACTACGGTGATAAAGAAGCATCAATTGATTGACAAATGATCAAGGGCCAATGATGAGAGGAGTTGTAACTACCAAGAGGACTAGAAGCTTCAGAAGATGGCTATAAATAGCCCTTCATCCACACACACACATGGGGATCATCTTTTCTTTTCTAGTTTTTAGCTTTTAGATTTTTAGGTAATTTAGCTAAAGTTTTAAGTTTTAAGTAAATGTAATTTTCATTTAAACGTTTGTAATTTTCTTTTCAAGTAATGTAATCAAGCTTTTTTAGTTATGAAATTGAGTTCTCTTTAATAATTGTCAAAAGGCTTCTCTAGATCTAGTAATAGTGTACAGATCATTAGGCTCTTTATAAGCTTCACAAGTTATAAGCTTATGATTGAGCTTCAATTTAGTCTTTAATACACTTAACCTTAAAATTAGTTAAAAACCCTTAAATATTGGATTTACAAGCTTATGGAAGGGAAGATGAGCCAATTATGGAAGGGCTCATATGGACTTAAACTGGCTTACCTCTGATAAGCCAGGGCTGTTGATAAGCTCTTTGAGCATTTCTGCCTTTGTTTTGCTAAGGCCATTGTAAGTTTTCATTTACCTTCCTTATCTTAAGTTTACTAGTGAAGTATTGCTTATTTGCTTATCAATTGCTTATTTTGCTTATTAGTTTGCTTCTTTGTGCTTAATGTCATCTTATATGATTATTAGTTTCATTTGATAATCTGTTTTAAGTTTATATAGCTTAGATGTTAGTTTTGTTCACTCTGTTAGGAATAAATCTTCATATGACTTAATACTGCCAACAGTACTAAAGGAGTTAGTACTGCCAGCACAAAGTTAGTACTGCCAAGGATACTTAATACTGCTAGCAGAAGGAGTTAGTACTGCTAAATAGTCAAAGCTGATGAAATAAAGATAAGAGTACATGGAGAATATTTTAGGATGTTTAGTTTTGAATTGTAACTGATCCTAATAGATAGGCAGATATATTTGTAAAGGGTTCCTTGTATTTCTATAAAAGGAGATCCCTAGAGTAGATATTGATAGAACTTTTAGAGATACATTTAGAGAGAATTTGTAATAGCTTCAAGGTTTGTAACCCCAGTACTTCAAGAGTACTCGTATTATTTAATAATATTGAAAAAAAAAAAAAAAACAGTGTGTGTTTGTGTTCATTGTTTGTTTGTGTTCATTACTATTTACAGTACTATAACTTCTCTAGGTATCAAAGTGTAGATTTCCGCATAACTTTGGTATGCTACAAAGTCTCAATCTTTGTTATTTTTGGATTCTTACCAGGTAACAAAACTCTTTAATCATAAGATTCGATTAAGGCGTGGGATCAACAAGGGTTAGCAGAGCTGTGTTTGAGATACTTTGATCTAGAGAAAATGGAGTTAGAAAATTTCAGATCAATGCGTTGGCAAAATTCCTGCTCAAACTAGGAGAGTATGAAGCTGTAGGAATCAGAATCAAGCAGTACTTCAGATCCAAGACTATGCATTATGAGAGGTATAGAAATGGAAATTCATGGCGTGCTTATTCCTGTTACAATCACAGATCTGGTCCATCAATGCATTGAAGATGACTGTATCCTATACTACTGAAGAAAAGATTTGCAAAGAAGTATGATGCAAGCCAGAAGTCTTTTCTCATGGCACTCCCAAAATGAACTTCAGCTTACCTTTAACAGTATGCTGATGCCAATCTTTTTATAGCTATTAAGGTCGCTTTGGAGGAAATGATGCTACAAAGAAGACACAAAAGGCCTTACTGAAGCAATATTATGAAAACTTTAATGCTATAAGCTCAGAATCTTTGGACTCTATCTTTAACAGGCTTCAAAAGCTTGTTAGTAGATTGGCAATTCTTGGTGTAGATACTCCTCCAGAGGATTTAAATGTTAAGTTTTTGAGAAGCTTACCTTTAGAATGGGATACACATGTGGTAGTCTGGATGAACAAACCCGACTTTGCAACCTATGGGTTGGTTGATTTTGTCATCAATTTTAAAATTGGTTTTGAACAAAAGGTTAAGAGAACTGTTTGCTTGTTAATATGTTGATAGAATTTGGACTTTCTTAACCACTTCCTAGTCCAAGCATGTACTAATATATAATACTGTTAACACTGGAGTTAGTACTGGCAACTCAAGGTTAAATTTCTGCTAGTTACCAAATCTACTGCTAGTTTTGTGGATGCCACAGTTTATGCCTTTTTGTCCACTCAACCACAAGGGTCTCAACTTGTTCATGAAGATCTTGAGCAAATTCATGATGATGATTTGGAAGAAATGGATCTAAAGTGGAATATGGCATTGCTGAGCATGAGGGCAAGAAAGTTCTATCAGAGAACTGGAAGAAAGATCATCATTGATGGAAGTAGTACTGCTGGATATGACAAATCCAAGGTAGAATGTTTCAACTGTCATAAAATGGGACATTTTGCTAGAGAATGTAGAGTTCCAAGAAGTAAAGACAACAGGAATTGGAACCAAGGAAGCTCATCAAAGGCAGTTAGGATAGAAGATGCTTCTGAAAAGGCAATGTGTGCTATAGATGGTGGTGGATTTGATTGGAGTGACATGGCAGAGGATGAAATTCAAGCAAACATGGCTCTCATGGCATTCACAGATTCTGAGGTATCAAATGATAAATCTTGTTCTAAATCTTGTTTGCAAAATTATGAAGCTCTTAAAAAACAGTATGATGATTTACTAGTTAAATTAGATGATACTGCCTTTAAAGCAGCTACATATAAAAGAGGTCTGTCAATTTTAGAAGCACAAGTAGTTAAATATAAAGAATCTGAAGTCCTGTTTTCTGAAGAGATTGCTTTGTTGAAAAGAAGTGTAGGTCATAAGGATTATCTAATGGGATTAGTTAAGACTGAACTTGAAAAAGTTAAGGAAGAAAAAGAGGGGTTTGAATTTAAGCTAGCAAAGTTTGAAAAATCATCTAAAGACTTAGATGATTTGTTAGCAAGTCAGGTAACTGACAAGAGCAAAAGGGGTTTTGGTTATACTGTTGTCCCCTCACCTCATCCCTTAATTCTCAACAGACCAACACCTTTAGACTTGTCTTATTCAGGTCTTGAGGAATTCAAACAACCTGAGGTAAATGGGTATGGTCCTAGGGATTCAAGTTTAAAGCCAACCACTGTTTGTGATAGAGAGTCAAATAATTCTAAGGAGAATACTGATGACTCTTTAAACCCAACAAACCCAAGGACTGTTACTGAAACTGCTCGTTGTGGTATCTATTTAAGGTAGACAAAGCTTGGATAAGAAATGTTTCTTCCTATCCTGTAACATAATGTCAGGGTTGAAGAAACCTCACAGGTAGAGAGAATACTGATGCCCCATTATTGAAGATTGGGTGTCAGATGATGAGGAAGAAGTTGAGTCTATCCCTAAGTAGAAAAAGAAAATACCTAATGCTACTAAGGAAGGTCAGTCTAAAGCTGTTGAACCCAAGTAAAAAGAAATGTTCTAGGTTATGCTGTGATGTATAGTCACAGAGAACTAGGGGAAAACCAAAGAAGTTGGTGGTCCTGAATATCTGATTATATTAGGATGTAACTTTGGTTTTCATACTCAGGCATGCTTTATTTGTGGAATTTGATTCAATTAAGTTACAATTGTCTTAATGCTTATAAGCATATGGTTCCAAAAGCAGTCTTAATGAGGACTGGCCTAAAAACTATCAAAAATGCAAACCCTCTTAGTACTGTTAAGTCTGTTAACACTGTCAGACCTTTTAGTACTGCTAAGTTTGTTAATACTGTTAGGCCTTATAATACTGCTCACCCAAAACCAACAGTTTCTTGTGCTAGACCAAAGACTCATTTTCAAAATCAAGCACAAAGGCCCTTTTACAAGAATACAACATTAACAAAAAGGTCTAATATTCAAAATATTAATACTGGTAACAAATTGGTAATATGTTAGGCCCAAATGTTAATAACTATCAGGGCAGGGATTTAAATCTAGTTTAGACCTCAATGTTGGGTTTGGAGACCTATCACAACCCAATGTGCATCATTAACCTTTAACAAATAATAATTATATTGATGCCAGAGGCATGATCAGTCAGTAATGGGTGGGTCCCAAGGGTACTAACTAATAAGTTTTTGTGTGCATAGCTATGCCTAATTAAATGAAAAGGATTGTGGATAGTGGATGCTCAGGCACATGTCTGGAAACATAGCTCACCTTTCAGTTTCAAAGGAATTTGATGGTGGTTATGTTACTTTTGTGGAGGGCAAATGGAGGAAGAATACTGGTAAAGGTACTATCAAAACAGATAAACTTGATTTGAAGATGTTTACTTGTTAAGAGTTATAGAAGTTCACTTTTTTGTGTCTCACAAATGTGTGACAAAAGAAACTATGTTCCTTTTTTACTGACTCTGAAGTTTGTTCTGTCTCCAACATTTTAAGTTGCCTGATGAAGTCAAATACTTCTTTAAAAATTTCCTAGTAAAACAAACATGTACAGTTTTGATATGAAAAAACATAGTTCCTAAAGATGGGTAATTGTTAGTTGAAAGGCTACATCTGAGGAATCAATTTATGGAATAGGAGGCTTGGTTGTCAATTTTAAAATATTAATAAATTGGTCAAAGAAAAATTTTGTGGTGATTTACCTTTAAAAAGGATTTGAGAATGATCAAACATGTGTTGCTGTCTTAAAAGCAAGCAACATAGAGCATTTGTAAGTCCAAGGCCCTGGTAGTTCCCATTACTAAGGCCATTGTTTTGCTGCATATGGATCTGGTTTGGTCCAACTTTTGTTAGCAGTATTATGCATAAAAAAGTATTGCTTGGTAGTTACTGTATGATCTTTATAGCAGATTTTCAATGGTTTTCTTTTTAAGAACTAAGGATGAACTTGTGAGATCCTTAAAAACTTATCAAAGAGGATAGAAAAACCTCGTGGATAAGAAAGTTAAGATACATCAGAAGTGTAATGGGACGGAATTTAAAAAACCATGTGATGGATGAGTTCTGTTAGAGAGAAAGGTATCAAAAGAGAATACAGTGTAGGCAAGGGACACCTCAACAAATGGTGTAGTGAAAGAAAGATAGGACTCTCATTGAGGCTCGCTGAATAATGTTAGAGATTCTAAGATACCTACAACATCCTTGGACCAGAAGCTGTTTCTACTGCTTGCTATGTACAAAAATAGGGTTTTTAGTAGTCAAGCCTCATAATAAAGAATTCCTATGAACTCTTTAGGGGTATTAAACCAGCTATAGGCTTTATGAAGCCATTTGGATGTCCATGTTGACAATTCTTAATACCTTAGATAAGTTGGGCAAGTTTGATGGAAAAAGTGATGAAGGTCTTTATTGGTATCCTTAAGTAGCACAGCTTTTCGGGTATACAACATAGAACAGGACAGTATAGGAAACTTGCATGTTGGTTTTAGAGATAAACCTATGTTAGAAGGAAATGGTCCCAAGTGGCTGTTTGATCTTGATTCTCTAACCCAATCTATGAATTATGTGCCAGTAGTTGCAGGGACTTTTTCTAATGTTTCTGCAGGTATACAAGGAAGTTCTGAGTCCAGCATATCCACTCAACAAGATCAAGATTGTATCTTCATGCCAATTTGGAAGGATGCTTCATACTTTGATGATGCTTCACTCACAATCTTTTGAGATGCACATTACAGTATCAAAATGGGATATGAGGACTGCAGTTTTCCGGATTAATGGTTATTGATGATCACC
The DNA here is from genome assembly GCA_026074375.1 of Tanacetum coccineum. Lineage (NCBI taxonomy): Eukaryota > Viridiplantae > Streptophyta > Magnoliopsida > Asterales > Asteraceae > Tanacetum > Tanacetum coccineum. Next base: position 25,471 of record BQNB010056945.1, read on the forward strand.
ACAGTTTATACTGCCAGTCCTAAGTTAATATTGCAGTCCACAAAGTTATATGGTGGTAAGAGAACTTAATTACTGCTACTCCTGAAGCTTGATGGCGGGACCAATTCCTACACTGAGGACACAACCAAGTGAGGATCAAGAAATTGAATTGGGGAATATTTCACCATCTTATGAAGTTTCTTCCACTCCTCATACAAGAATTCACAAAGATCATCCAATTGATCATGTGATTGGTGATGTGCAGTCTTCTGTTCAAACAAGAAGGATGACAACTTCTTATTCTGAACTAGGATTTGTTGGTGCCATTTATGAAGGAAAGACTCACCAGGACTTACATACGTGCCTTTTTGCCTATTTCTTATCTCAAGAAGAACCAAAGAGAGTTTCTAAAGCTCTCAGTAATCCTGCATGGTAGACGCAATTGCAATAGAACTTATAAGTTACCAATACAACCATACTGTATAATCACCATCCTTTCTAGATTACCTAAAGGGCATAGGCTATTGGTAAGATGGTCTACAGAAACAGGAAAGTGAGAGGGGGATAGTCCTCGAACAAAGCTCAGACTTGTGCCCAAGGACATATCAAGAAGACGGGTTTGATTTGACTGAAGTATTTGCTCAGTGGCTAGGATTGAGGGCTAATAAGAATAGTTCTGTTAGGTTCTATATGGGTTTTTACTGTCTACAGGATGGTGTCAAAAAGTGCTTTCTTTTTATGTTCAAATTGAAGAGGAGGTGTATGTATGTCATCCTCCTGGGTTTGAAGACTTTGACATTACCTGATAAAGTTACAAAGTTGTGAAAGCAGCTTATGGACATTCATCAAGCACCAGTGACTGGATGGACAGGCCACTTATCTTTTGAGCAATGGATTTCAAAGAGGACAGATTGATCAAACTCTTTTCATCAAAAGTCAACAAGGGCATATTTTGCTTGTTCAAATCTATGTAGATGACATCATTTTTGGATCTACCAAGAAGGAACTGTGTGAAGAATTTGAGAAGCTTATGAAGGATAAGTTTCAGATGAGTTCTATGGGAGAACTCACCTTCTTTTTGGGATTGCAGGTCCAACAGAGAAAGAAAGGCATATATTTATTAGTCAAGATAAATATGTCCATGAAATCCTGAGGAAGTTCAACTACACAGATGTGAAGTCTGCCTCCACTCCCACAGATTTGGAAAAGCCCTTGGTTAAAGATGCAGATGCTGATGATGTTGATGAACATCTTTATAGATCCATGATTGGATCTTTGATGTATCTTACAGCATCTAGACCAGATATTATGTTTGCAGTTTGTGCATGTGCAAGGTTTCAGGTTTCCCCAAAAACTTCCCATCTCTTAGCTTGTTCAAAGAATCTTTAGATACCTCAAGGCAATCCATCTCTTGGTCTCTTGGTATTTCGAAGGATTCTCTAACTGGAGCTAGTTGCTTATACTGATAGTGAATATGCTGGAGCTACTCACTTGTGGAAGTCAACCACTGGAGGTTTCATTTTTGGGAAATATGTTGATTATTCTTGGCAATGCAAGAAATAAACGGTTGCCCACTTCTACTAACTGAAGGGGAATATGTGGTGCTGCAAGGGCTGTGGACAAGTTCTCTGGATCCAAAACCAATTGCTTGATTATGGGTACAATCTTTATTAAACACTGTTATTTACATTGGACAATGCAAGTATCTCTTTGTCTCATAGAAAATTTATGTTTCAACACTCCTAGAAACAAACTTATAGAGATAGGCAAACTTTATAGAGATTGTAATACTAAAAAGTTGATTCAAATGGCTAAAATGCATACTCAACTTATGTAGCGATCTTCTTACAAAAGGTTTTGATGCTGGTAGATTTCTAGGACTTGGTTTCAAGTCTTGGAATGATCAATCCCTAAGGCCCAAATTCTTGTTTGTTTTGGTAAAGGTTTTTGGTTTTAAATATTAGTACTGTTAGCTATTTGTAAATTAATACTGCTAGGTATAATTAGTACTGCTAGTTATAGTTAAAACTGTTTGTTAAAACTGTTACTTATAAGTTAGTACTGCTAGTTATTTCTATGTATCTTTGTTAATCCTGTGAATAACACTTAATACTGTTAAACAAGAAACATGTTTGGATTTTGTTTTTCTTGGTTTTAAGCTAACTTTTCAGGATATACAATGAAGTGTGAAATTGTTTATTCCCATGATGCATTATTTGCGAGGAGGATAAAACATGCTGTTGTTCTTAAATGTTGGTTGTTAACCACACAACAACTATGGTCATCAATTCACCATGTTTATTAGAATCATAGAATTGACTAGTCCAGAGCAAACGGGCTACTGGGAAAGACCTTCCAAATCCGTTGATAGTTGTTAATGTACTAAAAACTATAAGGTTCCTCAATGGCACATGTTTTTCCAATGAAGCATTGGCTAGTCCAGGTGCAAACGGTAGGGTAAAGACTTCTCAAATCCGTTTATAGTTGGTAGTTTACTCAAAACTATATGGTTATCATTGCACCATGTTTTTCTAATGAAGCAATGGCTAGTCCAAAGCAAACGGCTATTGGTAAAGACTCATCAAATCCGTTTATGGCTGGTAGTTTGCCAAAAACTACACTTTGTGTGAATTTGTGAGCTAAAACAAAAGAGAGAATTGGTGAGCTCAAAAACAGAAAGAGAGCTGTGTGAAAAATAGACAGAGCGAAAAGTGAGCCAAAAGAATTGAGAGATGTAATGTGAGCCTAAAAACAGAAAAGAGAGATTGTGTGAAGTTTTTCTTGTAAGTCTTACAAACATATGGAGTTTGTACTGCTTATGGGTGGAGAAGTTAATACTGCTAGGCAATTTTTAGTACTGCTAGGCCAAACTTAATACTGCTGGATGACCGTTAGTACTGTTTGGGCCTAACAAATTTTTCATTAATTAATAGAGCCGTTGAGATATTTCCGCCAAATACCTATGGAATAGGGGTTTGACCAATTGGACTTTCGTGGATCAACTATATATTCATATGATTTATTCACAATATCTTCAATTTACTTAATATTGGTCAACTAATATCTCTCTGTTTTCTCTATTAAATTGCAATTAACTTTCTCCAGCCCTCATTCTTACATACACGATCATATCCCACTCAATACCTCACATCGTTACTCATGGCAAATTTGGATTTTTGTGATAAGCATAACATGGTAGCATTTCTGGAAAAATCTACGGGAAGTGCAGGGTTTCATCAGATCATAGATTTCATCTCTCGAAGTCATATTTGCTATGCACTTACTAAGAAGCCAGAGGTGTGTGTATCATTTATAAAACAATTTTGGAGGTCTGCTGAGGCTTTGACTGATGATAATGGCGCCGTCAAGATTAATGCTACTATTGATGGACACTCGCTTTCAATCACTGAAGGTTCTCTACGGCGACATCTCAAGTTGGATGATCAAGATGGAATTAACTCTCTTCCAACTACAGAGATCTTTGCTCAATTGGCGCTTATGGGCTATGCTACTGACTCAGATAAGTTAACCTTTCAAAAAGGTGCATTTTCACCTCAATGGAGGTTTCTTATTCATAATATTCTTCACTGTTTAAGCCCAAAGAAGACTGCTTGGGAGCAGTTTAGTAGTAATATTGCAGTTGCTGTCATTTGTTTAGCCACCAATAGAAAGTTTAATTTTTCTAGGATGATATTTGACCACATGGTGTCTAACATCTCTAGTCCCCATAAGTTTTTGATGTACCCTAGGTTTGTACAACTATGCCTAGACATGCAGAGACACAAGCTTCAACAACACACAAGAGTTTATTCTGTTCCCTCTCTAACCATGAAGGTTTTTAGCAATATGAAGAGGATCACTAAGGGTTTTTCAGGACAGGAGGTTGCTTTATTTCCAAATATGTTAGCTGTTCCTACACCCTCAGCTTCACCTTCCAACATCATATCTTCACCTGAACCTACCCCAACTCAACCATCACCTACTCAACCATCCCCTCAACCATCACCTATTCAACCCTCACCTACACAACTATCACCAACACAACCTGGCTCAGAATACCATCCTCCTACACCCCATGACTCACCTCTCCATGCTGTTCACTCACATGGAAGTGATGAGGGTAGTTTGAAACTACAAGAATTGATGAATTTGATTAACACACTTTCTGACAGGATTGGAGTTCTAGAGGCTGATTTGACAAAGACAAAGAAAACCTACAGTTCTGCTTATACTAAGCTTATTCTAAGGGTCAAGAAACTAGAGCTCCAGATAAGGTGGGAAGCAAGGTGACATACTAGGATTGTTCTTTCGGATACTGGAAGTGGTGAAGTTGATTCTTCCAATCAGGGGAGAGTTCTCTAAAGAAAGGTTCAAGATGATGAAAGGAGTTTATGAAAAAGCAAGCATGGGCCACTGAAAATTTTTGTTCAAGAAGTGACTTCCAACAGAAGTCATTCCAAGAACAAGAGGAAGTGAGAAGTAAGCGATGAGGTGTAGTACTGCTGGTTTGAGGGAAAGGTCTGTTAGTGGAAGTAGTTCCAACAGTTAGTCTGCTGAGGCAACCCTCAGTACTACTGGAGGAACGGTTACATATTCAGAAGGAAGTGCTGAAGAAAAGATCAAGAAAAGATAAGGAAAAGCCATCTTGATAGAAGGAAGAGCCTAAGGAAAGAAGTCTAAGAAGGACATTGAAACCAAGAATAGTTAAGTTATGCTGATAGCACTTAGACTTGAAGAGCAGATGAATGAGGGGAACAAAGTGCTCAAATTGCTAGAGATGAGGAGATTGCTAGACAGTGTGGATGAAGAAGAAAGGAAAAGAGCTATGGATGCAGCTAAGTCTACATAAAGAAGATTGAAATGGAATGATCCTTCAGTCATTAGATATCTTTATAAATATAAGCTAAGACAATTGCCCCCCAAGCTAGAAGGAACATGATCAAATATTTGAAGAACCAAGGAATTACAAGATCCACTGACTTCAAGGGAATGTTTACAATGGACATCAGGCAATCTTTTGAAAAGATCCTGGGATTTTAATCAGAATTTTAAGCCTATGTATGAAGAGCAAGAAGTATAAAGTAAAGTCTCCTGAAAAAAGAAGTCTACTAAAAAGATTGTGGAGAAGAGGCTGTTACAAGGGGAAAAGGGAAGAAGTTGGTCAAGAACCAGCAGCAAAGAGAAAGAAGTCTATTCCTAGAAAAACAACAAGGAAGAGACAAAAGCTAGAAGAAGATGCTGAGAAAGATGAACTCAAGGGATTTTTGGATATAGTACCTAGAGAAGAGGCTCCCATAGAGGTTGAATCTTTATCAACAAAGTTTCCTATTGTAGATTGGAAGACATGTGTGTTGACAGAGACTTTCATGTACTATCAAGTTTTCAGAGGTGATGGAAGCTCAAAGAATTATAAGGTACTGAGTGAAATGCTTGAAGATTTTGACGAATGGGATGCTAGAAGGAATTGTTCAGATTAGTTAAGGAGAGATATACAGTACTCAGCACCAGAAAAAAAAAAAGGGGTTATTTGATCTTATGCTTGGGGAGATCTACATACTTTGTGTTGAGCCTAGATAAGATGATGAGATTTGGAGAGACCAACCTGATACAATATTTTAAGCTAGAGATTATGTGTTTCTGTGGTATCCATATTTGTTGATGGACAATGGCAAATGGCATTCTATGTTGACAGAAAAGAAGTATCCTTAAGCAAGAGATGTTGTCAAAGATGTTAAGTAGAAATTGGAGGTAGATCCCCTGAAGTTCCCAGGCTTTTGAACTCCTTAGATTCATAAGAGCTCAAGTGCAGAAATGACAAAATTGTTTGAAAGAATCATCGGCAGAAGAAGAAGACTAGAAGATTTAATTCAGAAGAAACTTGTTGATTTGAAGGACAATCACAAGTTTAGGGGAGGATTGTTAGGAATAAATCTTTATATGACTTAATACTGCCAACAATACTAAAGGAGTTAGTACTGCCAGCACAAAGTTAGTACTGCCAAGGAAACTTATATGTTAGGATGGAGGAGTTAGTAACTGCTAAATGGTCAAAGCTGATTAAAATGAAGTTAAAAGTACTTGGAGATTATTTCGGGTGTTTGTTTGTATTGTAACTGATTCTAATAGTTTGGCAGATATATTTGTAAAGGGTTCCTTGTATTTCTATAAAAGGAGATCCCTAGAGTAGTGATAGATAGAACTTTTAGAGATACATTTAGAGAGAATTTGTAATAGCTTCAAGGTTTGTAACCCCAGTACTTCAAGAGTACTCGTATTATTTAATAATATTGAAGCAGTGAGTTTTGTGTTCATTGTTTGTTTGTGTTCATTACTGTTTCATTCATAAACTTCTCTAGAGTATCAAAGTGTAGATTCCGCATACACTTTGGTATACATACAAAGTCTTAATCTTTGTTATTTTGGATTCTTCCAAGGTAACAAACTCTTTATATCATAAAGAATCGATCAAGGCGTGGGATCAACACACTCTGTCATCAAATCAACCAAAAAGCCAAAAATATTTAGCTTAATTTGTAGATCTTTAATTCTAGCTTAGTTGATTGTTGATTTATGTTTATCAAGCTTGTTATAAGCTATTTAAGATCTGGTACTTTAGTTTTGCTAGCTAGATTTCATTTAGTCAAGTTTTATTTAATCTGTCAATAGCTTAAGGAGTGTTTGGATTATGCAGGTTTGACCATTTAAAGTCAAAATGGGTTGAGTTCATTGCTTGAGTCATTTTTAAAATCACTATAAATCAGTAGTTAAAGAGATTTTAAAGGTTAGGTTTAAAAATCTAGAAAGTTTAGGCTTATTTCTATTCTCCTGCACCAGGGGAGTTTGTTTTCAAAAAGCTAATAAGAGAATTTTGGATCCAAGCTCTTGTGAGCTTGGATCTTGTTTGTGTTGAGTTTAGACACATTCATTGAGTGTGTTTAGTGCAGGTTTGACATACTTGGTCACCTGCAATATTAGATTTGCCCTTTGTCAATTGCATCAGCAGTAGTAACAGCAGTTACTACTGCTGCCTTTTCTTTAACATTTAAGCTAGCTCAGTTAAGCTTTAGGTTTTAAAATTAAGTAGGTTAAGTTTTTAGACATAGATATGATAGTTTAAAACTTGTTTTCAAATCTCTAGCTTAATCTATAGATTAAATTAGCTCTTATAAAGTTATAAAGCTAAAAAAAACCCAAAACAGTAGTAAAATCCTTAGTAGTTTTTAAATTTTGATTTCTAGCTTTTGGTACTTGTTTTTATGATTTAAATCAAAAGTTTATAAGTAGGTAGTTAAGTTGTTAAAAGCTCAATTTCTGTTTTAGCTTAATGTGCATTTTAGCTTATCTTATTTTTGGGCTTTTAGAGTAAGTTTCTGAGTTTGTAATTTTGATCCATAGATTTAGTTAGCTTTTAGTGTTTTTAGTCAAAGTAGCTTTTCAAATTTAGTTTTTACACATCTTAAGCTTTCTAGAGTAACTTTTGGTTTTAAAATTGAGCATAATTTTAGTAGTGTGCAAGCTTTTGAATGATAACAAGCCTTTAAGCCTTCAAAGGCTAACTTACTGAAAACAGCTTCTTAAAAAGCTCTTTAAGAGCTTAATTTTGAGATTGAGCTTATAGTTTCTTTGTTAAAGTTGCTTAAAAAGTTGTCCTTAAAAAACTTCATGTTCTTTAAAGTTTTTCATTTAAAAATAGGGAAGTTGGAAGTCGGTCGAGCAAGGACTCGATAACCCCCGACATCAGCTCCTCAACCATTTATAAAACACCACACACATCTACACCTTACGCTGTGCCATCTGGTCTTTTTCATTTAAGACCATGCACACTTTATTTCTTATACATATTTTCCCCTATTAAGCTTATTAAGCTGTTAAAGGTTTTTGCTGATTGTTTAGATTTGCTATGTCAGGGGCTTATTTTCCTAGGTTTTAAGTAGAATAAGCTTTTCTGTCATTTTTCTAGAATTTTTTAGAGTTTAGTTGTAGTATTTTTAAAATTATATTTATAAAAAAAAAAATAAAAAAAATCATTTATTATTTTAAAATCTTTAAAAATCATAATAAAAGTAGAAATAATCAAAAAAATATATAAATCTTTTTTAGAAAATTTTCTTGTATCCTAATGTTCTATAGGAAAAATAGTTTGCTTTCGTTGGGTTCTAATTGCATATTTATTTCTAAAGATCGCGATTCGTCTAGTTCTTGTTTGTGTTTTAAACGTGCATTTCAACTTCAGTTTTTGTTTTAGTTTTCTTTAAACTTACTTTTTAGTCAAACAGAGTCCATTTTAAAAGAAAATTTTAAGTTAGGTTTATTTTAAGCAAATTAGGGTTTTTGACTTCATTTAAAGGGTCCCTGTTTGCGTTTTTAGTTAGATTGTGATTTTCCCCGTTATTTGTTATCATGCTTAATTGTTGAGCTTGTAATTTTAATTGTTAAAAGAAAGATAATCAAATCAATAGTGCTTTGTCGCCTCATTCTATCAATGTCCGACAACAAACGTGGTTTCAATTTCACAAATCATTGGGGAAAACGACCCGGGGAATCATACTTCCCGGTTAATATACGTATTATACTATATATATATATATTTGTGAAGAGTTTCCTTTTTACCTTTGTCCTCAAGGGTAAATTGGTAATTTTCCATAGTATTATATATTTTATATTTTACGCGTAATCAATTTTTGGCGCCGTTGCCGGGGATTTGTGATTAAGATTCTCTCGTTTGAAGTTTGTTGATATTAAATTTGAAGAACACGGTCATGTTGAAAGTTTTGTTTTTGTTAATAAAAAAATAAAAAAATTATGAAAATAAAAAGTAAACTGATTTTTCTTTTCTTTTTAGTATAATTAGAAGATTAAAACAAAAATTACAAAAATATTTGCTCTTTTAATTTAAAAAATAAACAAAGTTGGTATAAGAACACTCCAATAATTTACCTTCAATTGTGGTTATTATCAAATAATAAGTTCCCACGCGAATCAAGATTTAAAAAACTTGCATTTGTGTCATTTACGAATACGGCCTCACTTAAATAGTAAAATTGGTAAGAGCAACGTGAAGTAAATTTGATTATTGGTTTAAGTTGTCTTCAGTTTATCCGTTTTAAAATAATTGTTAATAAATTAATAAAATAAAAAAATTAGTGTTATTTTTTGATTATCTTTTTATTTCTTTTTACTACTTTCGTGCTTGCGCATCGTTCTCAAACCCAATACCGTTGAGTCAACAAGCCACCGGTGTTGTTCAACCTTTTCATTTAGAAGACCTTTTGTCTAATCCTTCCTTTAGTTCCGATGGCTGATAACGGACTATGGACAATTGCTCCAAGTACCCACAGAGGGTACGAAGGTATGCAACTTGTAATCGAAATCAATACAACTTTGAGTTAAAGCTTGGTTTTGATCAATCCTTGTTCAAAACACTCCGTTTTTCTGACATGATAACGGAGGATCCACATGGCTCACATCCGTTATTATAATTAAACTTACTCAACATATCGCTCCGCTCTCTACGGCTCGCTCTCACGCTCCGCACGTCCACTTCTCCCCACGCTCTCTCTCGCCTTATCGCCCGCTCATCCTCTCTTGCGGTACCGCCGGATTTGGTAGACAAAACGCTCTCCTCTAGATGAATTTCATATATTGACATGGGATGATCTTTTTTCAATATTAATTACTCAAATCTTTCCTCCTTTATACAAACGACACCATCAACCCGCGTTATAGCACCAATTCATGAGATCATCAACAAAAGCTTTGACAGTACATCGCCCCTTTTATGAGGATTGGATCGAATTAATGACTTCTTCAAGCCTCTCGCCACTCTCTGCACGGTTTTCTGAATTATCATCAATAGGATTACATTTTACACTGCTTTGAAATGCTAATGATCAAGATTCGTTGAATTCTGCTGCGGGTGGAATTTTTTTGGATAAGATGCCTCGTGAATGCTTGAGAATTATCGAGAGTAAATCCAAGGTTCGTAATTCATGAAACAAGGCAGTCGTTGCCAAAGTGAGTTCGAATTCATCTACCCTGGGATTTTTACCAGTTGTTTGCTGCTCTTATAACCGAAGTCTTGAAATTAAGAATTGATGAAGACTATGCTTATCGACATGACAACAAGCCTAAGCATACCGCTTCACGTTCCCCACAAGGGTCGTGCAAGAGTTGTGGTAACTTGGTGGAGGTGTCATTCTTTAGAAACCTGTCCCATACCTCCGTTGGCAACGTTTAATCGAGGTACAACATTCAAGAGTATGTTTCACAAGTTGTGGCAGCCAATTTTGAATCAAGGAAATACCCAATTATAGACATCTGATGGTTTTGATCAAATCCGTACATCCTGGTTTTCACTTTCGAGTCAAAAACAATCATAATCCATGTCTTCAATCAATTCAAGGAAGTAACACAGCATCATTAGCATTGACATAATTCTCAAAATCGGTCTTGAAACACGTTTGGCATTTGTTGGAGTTTTTTAAAGGAGCTTGGTATAACTGGGGTTTGAATTCAGTGAGATTGGGAATACTTGTCCTTGGTTGAAGTTACTGCCCCAGGTTTTGTTGGATTGGTTCCTCGATTTTGGTTGAAATTACTTCCTTGATATTGATTGAAACGGTTTTGATTGTTTTGAATCAGAGGAAAACCAGGAGGTCGGATTTGATTCGAAACCATCAGAGGTCTAGAATTGGTATTTCTTTGATTAAAATTGGCTGTAGCAACTTGTGAAACGTACTCTTGAATGTTGTCTCGATAAACGTTGTCATCGGTGGCTGGACAGTTTCTATAAGAATGAGCACCTCCACAAGTTACACAACTCTGCTCGACCGCTTTTACGGATGCGGGAGCTTGGGCTTTTTGTTTGTCGATAAGCATAGTCTTCATCAAATTCTTAAGTTCAGAGACTTCGGTTGTAAGAGTAGCAACATTTGGTGAAATTCCAGGGGTAGATGAATTCGAACTCACTTTTGGCTAACGACTAGCCTTGTTTCATGGACTGAATTACGACCTTGATTTACTCACGTTAATTCTCAAGCTATCACGAGGATCTTATCTAAAAATTCCCACCCGCAGCAGAATCATCGGATTTGATCATTAGCATTTCAAAGCATTGTTAAAATTATCCAATTATGTAATTCAGAAACTCTTGATGTGGGCTTGCTTGATAAGAAGGTCATTATATCGATCCCAAGCCTCATTTAGTGCTTCAATGGTTAATATACACGATGCGTTCAAAATCTTTGTTGAATGAAATCTCAGGATTTTATACGCATAGATTTGGAGTTTTTTAATGGAGGATGGGAATAGAATTGATTTATGAAGTTGAAACAAGATTTCCATGTCATAATTTAATCAAGGAGGTTCTTTTTTCTAGCCAAAATCCGGGCCTGAACCTTCAAGAGAAAACCGGAATAAGATAAGCTTTAATTGACAGTGCTAGGGATATTACCCAACTCCTTAAGGCGCAGTAAGGGGAATTCATTGTTGATTGGTAATTTTATTAAATAACGGATTGTGAGCATTAGGATCCTCTGTATCATGTCCGAAAAAAAACTGATTGTTTTTGAACAAGGATTGATCAATCCATGCTTTAACTCAAAGTTAGTATTGATTTTCGGGAATTACAATTGCTCACTCGTATCCCTCTGGTGAGTACTTGGAGAATTGTGCCATATATAGTCCGGTTATCAGCCATCGGAACTAAGGAAGGATTAACAAAAGGTTCTTTTAATGAAAAGGCTTGTGGTATATAACAGACGGTGGGCTTTGTGGACGGCTACGTGTTTTGGGTCTTGAGAAGAATCGTGTTCACGTGGCCATGCACTATAGTAATTAGAGGGTTAATGAAAAGAATTAAATGGATAAGAAGAAAAAGAAGATTATTTTTGGTTTTTTTAATCTAATTTTAACGGAAAATGAGATAGACAACTTGAACCAAATAATCAAATTTACTTCACGGTAGCTCTTAAATTTTTTACCTTTTAAGGTGAGCCGTACATCGCAAGTGACACAAATGGTAAGTTTTTGAATCTTTGATTCGAGTTGGGAACTTATTATGGATAATACCTCAATTGAAGGTATTATTTGTTGGTGTTCTTTTACCAACATTGCTTATTTTTTTTATTATGGACAATTTTTTATATTTTTGATTTTTTTTATATGTGATAATTATACTAAAAGAAAGGAAAAATATTTTTTTACTTTTTGTATTTTACTTTTTTTTTCTTTTTGATTTTTTTAACAAAAAACAAAACTTTCAAAAATGAAAGGGTCTTCAAATTATGATCAACAAACTTCAAACGAGAGAATCTTAATCACAAATCCCCTGCGACGGCGCCAAAAATTGATACAACAATTCTATACACGTAAAATATAAAATATAATATATTATGATGGAAAATTACCAAATTACCCTTGAGGACAAAGGTACAAAGGAAAATCTTCAAATATATATATATATATAATATAATACGTATATTTACCGGGAAGTATGATTCCCGGGTCGTTTCCCCAACGATTTATGAAATTGAAACCATGTTCTTGTTTGGACAATAATTTGAATGAAATTGAAGATTAACTTGATTTTCTATATCTACTAATTAAAAAACAACAATTAAAATAAGCAAACAATAATAATTAAACAAATAACGCGAGCAAAGAAAACGCGACGAATAAGCAACTAGGGCAAAATTAAACCCTACAAATGCAAATTTAATTCCTAAACCTAAATTAAGACAAAAGAAAATTTTAAGAAAAAGAAAATTATTATTTTTTGATTATTTTTGTATTTATTATGAATTAAAAACTAACTTAACCTATTTAAAATCCTAGAGAATAGCAAATTAATTCCTAAAAATCCTAAAAAATGATTCTCCAACTTAGAAAAGTCTAAATTAATATAAAAACTCAGAAAACTATTTTTAACTATTTTTAATATAAAAATTCTATTTTATAAAACTAAATTAAAAAGTTGAAAAGGAAAA
>BQNB010056946.1:14305-38435 GCA_026074375.1 Tanacetum coccineum
ACCCTCACTTTTGTTTTAAATGCCAAAATTTTCATATACTTTTTTCCAATAGAAAAGAAAAGCTTGACTCATAATTGAAACTCCAACACAGAATTACAAAGAAGGAATCCCATGGATGGGAAACCAACAAAACATATCAATCATGCTCAAGAGAAAATACCTTTTGACCAAAGGTCTTGTGTTCAACAGTATCACATATTGTGTAAGAGTGTTCAGCGATTAAATGAATGTAGATTCAAGTCATGTTTATGACATGTGAATTAAATTTTTAGTAATGCGGTATATTGTGGTATAATGCAAAAGCAATTATGAATGACTTCGTGTTAGGCATCACAATGCAAAATCCTAAACGCAATGCTGCCGTGTGTGCATGCAATTTGCGCAATATATTGCCCTTAAGATGTTTACACCGGATGAAAATCTATAAAGTGATAAGATTTGAAGGTGAGAACAAATATTTTCACCTATAACTATATGCTGTGAATCAATCGAAAAAAATGATGCATTCTTCGAGATGTTTTTTCATAGTTAATTGTAGGGACTATTTTATGTCTTATGCTAAATAATCAAGGATACTTTTGCAACTTAGAGAATCTTTTTGTGTTGATGTAAACATGCATGCGACTTAACGTTCTCTAAAAAAGAAATTCTCAATCTCACCAACTCCAAAGTCAATCGATCAAGTCAACGCTAATTATCATTTAATCAATCAGGGCTGACCGGGAGGTTTTCGGGGTTCACGAAAACCCAATGAATGTTTGGCGCTTAGTGTAAATTTTCGTTAAGAATCATGATTTCTTTGAAATGAACTTGGCTTTAAATTTTATGTCACATAAATACATGTCTTATTTAGTTAGTCCACTAATATATCAAAAAAATTGTGTATCTTCTTATTTTGTTTACTCGTTTTAATTTCAATCGTTCCTTTTAGTTCATAACTTTTTCCTTTATACAATAAAATCAAAATTGGTGCAACAAATGATTTAGAGTTTTGAGTTCGTTCCTGTTATCAATATGTACGAAAATATTACATATGTAGGGATATGGTATTTGTCAACTTCTTATCTGTATATGTTGAAAAGGCATTGTCAATCTTTTGCTAATGCCAAAAGTCTAAACTTATGTCACTTATTTTCACTCGTTTCTAACTTGTACTTTATATGAATCAAGTCTAATAAGTTGATTATGATAAGAAAATGTTTGTGATAAAATTGAGGATAGATCAGACAATGCAAGGTCGACCTCAACACAAAATATTTATATGAAAATTAAAACTTGAACATTATTGATATTACATGAATACATATGACCTCACGTTTGTTTTTGAAAGACAACAAGAATATACATATGAAAAGGCAGCGTCAAAAGATACAAACAAACAAAGCAAATCACAACTCTTTGGATGAACCATCTTCATATATCTAGAAGTTGTAGAACCTAAGCATACAAAATAAGATTATAAAAAACAAAAAAGAGAGGCTAAAACACATATCAAATGCCAAAAGAATCAAATCCAACAAACTCTCATCCTCCATTAGAGAACACAAAGACACTCCGCCAGATGATGCAGTAAGCAAATTTTATAATCAAACTATACTAGTTGGCTCCATTCAAGTCTTAAACGTAAGATCGCTCCATCCAAAACCAAAACATAAGATCAAATTTTAGTATACATAATCTCAGAAGATCTCTAACACTTGAAGCCAAACAAACATATATTTTAGCTTTTGGACGCATTTACAAGGTCAATGCACCAATGGACGTAATTTCCCCCTTTGTTCTATGTGAAATCTAGAGGTACACAAGAACTTGTATTTCGTCGCATACTGTAGTTATGTTCGATATCTTATTCTCAAACAGTGTTGTTATGAATACACCATACTAAGTACATCATTGTCCATCAAAAACTTTATTGGGTTATGGTGTTACACAATTGGTGTCATGATACATCAAACATTTGTTTATAAAAAGGAAAATGTTATCTAATAGTAATCAAGTTTCATCATTATTTCATTAAAGTCACTCATACTTTATTTCAACCATAAAAGCCACTCAAGTTTCAAAACTGTTCCATTAAAGTCACTCAAATTTTGTTTTAGTTACAAAAACCACTCAAGTTTTATTATTGTCTCCCTAAAGTCACTCAAACTTTATAAACCATTCAACATTAGTAAACTTTATCACGAAATTGATAAATAAATATCTTTTACAGATGTCTTTATGTGTTTAGACATGCGTCAATCACTTGTACCTTGATTAATAACCACACCCCTGAATTTAACTTATCCCAACTAATTTTATGTACTACAAAATAATAACCAAATTAAAAAGTTTATGTTCCTTTTGTTAAATAAATGTTCAAAATTTTCACAATCTTAAAACATCATTTAAACTTGAATGATTTATGTAGTGAAAATAAATTTTGAGTGACTTTAGGGAGACAATAATAAAACTTGGATGGATTTTGTAACTAAAACAAAGTTTGAGTGACTTTAATGGAACAATATTGAAACTTGGTTATTATTTCATGAATTTCAAATGTTTATATTTTATTTTAGTGCATGATTTTCACAATTTACTAAACATTGTATGAATATAAAACTACAAATCAAATAATTTTTCTAAGATACTAATAGAAAAAAGATCTCAATGATTGAAAAAATAAACTAAAATAAGATATGTGAATAATAATGGATTAAATACAAATGCTGTAATGGGAGAGCCATGTCACATGTGGGCCGGGTGGCGCCCGGAAAGAATGCGGGGTGGTCCGAGTCATGAATTCACTAATTTTTTTTTTGTTAATCAAATAGCTCGCAGTGACTAATGATTCATCATAAACACATTTTGTTTTTGTAAACTTTCAAATTTCAATAATCTACATACACAAACTGGTAAATAAATAATTCAAAAATGTGAAATTTGTATCACTTTTATAATTAGTATAGAGGATAACCGATATTAATCTAACGACCTACACTGATCAGCCCTATGACTAACGTGAGCAAAGCTAGATCACGCAACATCATCCTTACAGGATACTTGAACATAAATTGAAGTCGTGCTCTTTACTTTCTCTTGCATGTCACTTACCATTGAGTTATCGAGAAAAGTGTATAGAACACATATTAACGGATAACTATAACATTTATTGTATTTATTTGTTTTCCTTAATCATAGGCATTTAGTTAAATCAATCTCCTTAATCATAGGAGTGATATTTGTAAACATTGTTGTATTATCCCTATATAAACAGATTCTCACCTCATTGGTTTCATGAGGTCATTTGAATAATATTGTTACATGGTATCAGCCAGCTAAACCCTCCCTCTCTTTACCGTATTTCTCCCACAAATATTTCTGGGATCTCACCATGAGCATCCTTCTTTCTTTTCATGATAGCCTATTTTCCATGAATACCCTGTTACTTTATGATACAATTATGCCTCTTTCTTTTTAAACCAATTATCTTCTATGGCGAAATCATATGATACCTATCTTCACCTATCAGAAATTGATAGGGCACATCAATGGTACCTCTATCTCACCGTCACCCAAAGTTACTATTGAAGGTAAAGCTAATCCTAATCCTGATCTACTTACATGGACTGAAGACGATCAAAGAGCCGTCATTCTTCTTCAATCGTCTCTAACCGAAGAAGCGGCGGCTGAGGTTCTTGGTCTCACTACTGCTCACCAAATATGGCTATCTCTTGAAGCTGCGTATAGCAATGCGTCTGTTGAACGGATTCACTTATTGCGCGATTCTCTCGACAACTAAAAAAGGTACATCTTCAGTTTTTGATTATTGTCGTCGATTCAAAGCACTTTGTAACCAGTTGTCTGCAATCGGTCACCCCGTTGTTGAAATTGATAAATTACACTGGTTTCTTTGTGGTTTGGGACCCTCCTACGAAACTTTTTCTACTGCTATTCGGGCCACAAAACCCGCTCCTATGTTTCGTGATTTGGTTACACAAGCAGAAAGTCATGAATTGTTCCTACAGTCACTACATGGTACTCCTACACCACCGGCTGTTTTTCATGTTGAAACGACCAACACCGATTCTGCACAAGGTGGCGGTCGTTCTAATCGTGGCAATCATTCCCGTGGCAGGGGACGTGGTCACAATCGCAGACCACCTCATTGTCAGTTATGTCTAACAAATGGCCATTATGCATTAAGTGTCCAAGTCTTTATACTTATGCTACTCAAGCCTCGCTTCTTCGGATGAAATCTTTAGCAAAGCTTTCCATGCCGCAATGCCATGTTAACACAAATACTACGATTGGCATGTTGTCTCGGAGATTATGGATCACATGACTCCTGATTGTGACTCTCTCCACCCATTATCTCCTTATCCAGGTAATGCTAAGTCATGTTTGGATTTTGGTTAAGGAGGTTTGGGTGGCGCTTCCAATTACTCATACGGGCTCAACAATTGTTTCACATGATATTCCTTTAAGAAATGTTCTTGTTATTCCTAAACTTAACAAGAAATTGCTTTCTGTGAGTAAGCTAACAACTGACCATCCCGTTGATGTTTTATTTTCTCAACCATTTTTTTATATTCATGATCGAAAACAAAAGGGTTCTCGCTAAAGTCGCTGTGAACTTGGACTTTCATGTGCTAAATATGAACCGACTGCTTTAAATGCAACGGCTAATGTTATAAAAACCAGCTCTTATGAGTTATGGCATGCTACCCCGCTTAGGCCACGTTTCATTTGATGTAATTTCTACTTTGAATAAGTTGGGTGTTTTATCTATTACGTCATTGTTACCAAACCCTATTCTTTGCACACCATGCCAACTTGCTAAAGGACAACGATTACCTTTTACTATTAATGCTAAACGTTCTTCTCATCCTTTAATTATTGCTAAACTATTAATGCTAAACTATTACCTTTTACTATTGTTACAACACAATTTAATTAAAGAACAATCCACTTCATCTCAACCCTTTATTTTATTTTCATCTAATGGTTTAGATTAATTCCTATTTTAATTTAATTAAAAAACCCACTTTCATCCTATTTTTTTAAAATTAAATATCTTACAAACCGTTAATCGTTACGAAAACGAAAAATACTTTCGCGACGAGAATTAAATCATTTTTTCTTATAGAGGGCACCTTCTTATAATTTCGACGAATTTTTTTTTTCGATTATTTTTTTAGTTACACGTCTGAAATTAATCTCATGTGATTTTACGAAAGCAAAATGTGAATGTGATACAAATCTCAAGTGATTTTTCAGACGTGACTGAAAAAAAAATTCGGAAAAAAGTGTATATAGAAGTGCCCCCTATAGAAAGATAAAAAATATACTCGTCGCGATGGTGTATTTTTTTCGTTTGACGTAAATTTAATTATACCATCGCGAAGAGAATTAAATTATCTTTCTATAGACGGACACTTTTATATACTTTCGACGAATATTTTTTTAAATTTCCACCCAGAAAAAATCACACGTGATTCGAAAAATCACATGTGATTTCTTACATTAAAAATCACACGTAAATTTGTAGATTCACATGCGATTTATGAATTTATGAAATCACACGTGATTTATTACTTTAACCAATCATAAGTGATTTGTAAATCAATGCGATTTATGAAATAGCACGTGATTTTAAAATTAACAAATCACAAGTGATTTTACAAATCACGTGTAATTTTTTTTGGCGGAAATTTTAACACTAAAAAGTCGTCAAAAGTATATGAAATCGATTTTTTTAGTTACGTCTAAAAAAAAATCCATGTGATTTGTATCACAAAATCACATGTGATTTTATTGAAATTCACATGTTGTTAGTGCTACAATTCACATGTGATTTTTTCAGACGTGACTGAAAAAAAAATTCGAAAAAAAGTTCGTCGATAGTATATAAAAGTGCCCCTCTATAGAAAGATGATTTAATTCTCGTCGCGATGGTGTATTTTTTGTCGTTTGACGATTTACCGTTTGCAAGATATTTTATTTAAAAAAAAGAGGTGGAAAGTGGAGTTTTTTAATTGTTTTTTTTATTTGATGAAAAATGGATGGCTAGGATGTATCATTTTATTCTTTAAGATGATATCGTTCTATCATGATCTCACCTCTTGAGTTATTATTTGGGGAGCCCTATGATTACGATATTATTTTATTATGTATTTACTGAACTGAGTAGCGATATGCTTGGATCATGTTTATATTACTTCCATGTCTTAATATAAAATATAAACACAAAAACAACAAAATAATCATGATTACGTACTCGAACTAAATAACAAACCGAATACATTACATGATCACACAAAATGTACCCACGAGAGAGTAGCGTTAACAAATCATACAAGTTATGATGCAGATGCGGTCAACGAGCGAGTCAACGTGACAAATACGCTTGGCGCTTATTTTCCGGCAACAAATTTCTGTGGCGGATTGGGCTGAAATTCGCATGGTCACTCGGAAACGGCCCAACGTTCAAGACTCATGATTTTCATGAGCCCTGTCAGTTTTGGGCCTTTGGGGTCGTTTCGGGCCTCAAAATGGTGTTTTTCTATTTTTAGGCTTTATTTTGGACCTATTTAATTACGTTTTGCATGAGATTTTGTTTCCTTTTTATTCTAGAACTTATCATCCTTTATAAGGACGTTTTTAGGGTTGTCTCTGGCAGCTTTTGAGAAACCTACGAATTTATTAAATAAGAGAATTTCTCATCTTGAGAATTTCGGATTAGTTCTTGTGTTTGTGTGGTTTATTTTTATCGATCCGCATTATTTGGTATCAGAGCTGAAGTCTCGCCATGCTAAGTAGGTGGAATTTATTCAAGCTTTTTCATTCGTTATGCGACATAAGGTTGGGTCGAATAATCAGGTTGCGGATGCGCTCAGTCGTCGTCATTCGTTAATTACCAATATGCAAATTCGAGTGCAAGGTTTTGATTCATTTCGTGGGCTTTATTGCAATGACCCTGATTTTAGGGAGATATGGAGTAAATGTGATAATGATCTTTTTCATCAGTTTTCCAAGCTAGATGGTTATTTGTTTAAAGGTGTGCGGGTATGTATTCCTCTTTGTTCTTTGCGTGAAGCTATTGTTTTAGAGGGTCATGCAGGTGGATTAGCGGGTCACTTTGGGCGTGATAAGACCTTGGCCCTACTTCGTGAACAGTTTTATTGGCCCAAGATGAAACGTGATGTCAACAGGCTTCTTGAGAGGTGTCGTACATGCCACATTGCCAAAACTCATAGTAGTAATGCAGGTTCGTAAACTCCTTTGTCTGTTCCTGTTGCTCCATGGAAATATTTCAGTTTGGATTTTGTTTTGGGTTTGCCTCGTACTCAGCGAGCTAAAGATTCTGTTATGGTAGTTGTTGATCGATTTTCGAAGATGGCTCATTTTGTACCTTGTTCGAAAAACGTTTGATGCTAGTAAAGTGGCGAGGTTGTATTTTGTAGAAATTGTGAAGTTGCATGATGTTCCTAAAACTCTTACTTCTAATCGAGATGTCAAGTTTGTGGGTCAATTCTGGCCTACTTTGTGGACTCGTTTGGGGTCTAAGTTACAGTTTAGTAGTTTTCATTATCCTCAAACTGATGGGCAGACTGAAGTTGTCAATCGGAGCTTAGGAAATCTTTTGCGCAGTTTAATTGAGGACAATGCCAAACAGTGGGATCTTATTCTTCCACAAGCTGAATTTGCCTATAACAGGTCGGTTAATCGCACCACAAGTAAGAGTCATTTTGAAGTTGTGTATGGACGGGATTCGATTACTCCTCTGGATTTGGTCCTTGTTCCAGAGGTGGGTCAGTTTAGTGAGGATGGGGCTGACCAGTCTGAGCAGATTAAAGAGTTGCATCGGTCGGTTCAAGAACAGATTATTCGGCATAATAAACAATACAAGGAACATGCGGATAAGCGTCGTAAACAGGTTTTGTATCGAGAGGGTGATCTAGTTTGGATTCATCTTCGTAAGGAGCGTTTTCTGGCAAGGCGTTTTGGGAAGTTGAAACCGCGAGGAGATGGTCCTTTTCGTGTTCTTAAAAAGATCAACGACAACGCGTACAAGATCGAGCTTCCTGGTCATTATAATGTTTCTGTCACTTTTAATGTTGTAGATTTGTCGCCATACAAAGGAGATAGTGATGATGAGCCAGACTCGGGGTCGAGTCTTTTTCAAGAAGGGGAGGATGATGCAGATGCGGTCAACGAGCGAGTCAACGTGACAAATACGCTTGGCGCTTATTTTGCGGAAACAAATTTCTATGGCGGATTGGGCTGAAAGTTTCATGGTCACTCAGAAACGGCCGAACGGTTAAGACTCATTGCTTTTGCATAAGCCCTGTCAGTTTTGGGCCTTCCGGGGTCGTTTTGGGCCTCAAAAGGGCGTTTTTCTATTTTTAGGCTTTATTTTGGACAAAATCAATTATGTTTTGTGTGAGATTTTATTTCCTTTTTATTTAGAACTCACCCTCCTTTATAAGGACGTTTTTAGGGTTGTCTTTGGCAGCTTTTGAGAAACCTATAAGTTTATTAAATAAGAGAATTTCTCGTTTTGGGAATTTCGGATTAGTTATTGTGTTTGTGTGGCTTGTTTTTATATTCGATCTGCATTAGTTTTGTGTTTGAGAAGACCCTATAAGTTTATTGAAATAAGAAATATCTTATCTTTCTTCAATTTCCTCGTTTGGGGTTTGGGGGGAATTTCGGATTAATACTTGTGTTCAGTTTGTGGCTTTTTTTTATATTCCGACTGCATTAGTTTTGGTTTTTGGCTTTCGATCGCCAGATATAACAAAGTAGATGAGAGGTGTGACTGTGAAGGGTTATGATTTTAAAGTGTTTGCGGGTGGTTGGCCAAAATAAACAATTAACCCACTAGTGTTGTAAATCATAAATTAAGTTTATAATATATTAATAGTATGTTGCATCCTTCTAAACGATAAAGGAAAAAAAATAGTGATGAAATAATCATAGAAGAGGTATGGTAAATAGCTTTTCAAACCTAGGAAGAAGGGGAAGGCGTTTGAGTCGCTTGGGGGTGGGAGTAGGGGCTTTGGGGACAATGAGGGATTGAGGCGGGGGATCATTTTTAGGGCGAGATGAGGGGCGGGCGGGGGGGGAGGGGGGGGGGATGGCGGGGGGTCCACGAGAGCCGGGGGAGCATGGGGCGGGTGGTCTGGAGGGGGGGCGGGGGACGGAGAACAGGGCGCGCGCGTTGGGAGGGGGGAGGTGTGGGGGAAATGTGGTGAGGATGTTCGTGGGGGGGGGCGGGTGGGGGGGGGGGGCGTGGTTAGCGGTGGGGGTTGGGGGGGTGGGTGGCGGGGGGGAGAGGGGGGTGGGGGGGGAGGGGGGAGGGGATGGCGGGGGGGTGGGGGGGGGGGGGGGGGGGGGGTTGTGGGGGGTGGGGGTGGGGGAGGTGAGGGGGGGGGGGGGGGGTTGGGGGTGGGGGGGGGGGGAGTAGGGGGGGGGTGGTGGGGGCGGGCGGATGGGCGGGGGTGCGGGGCGAGGATAGAGTGTGGAGTGGTGGTGGGGTGTTGGGGGTGGGGGTGGGGGGGGGGGGGTGTTGGGGGCGGTGGCGTGGAGGGGCGTTGGGGTGTATATGTGGAGAGAGGGGGGGTGGGGGTATAGGGTTGGTGAGGTTGGTGATGGGAGGGTGAGTGGGGGTGGGTAGTAGGTGTGTTGGTTGGCGGGCGAGGGGGGAGTATGTGCGGGGCGCGTGGGGGGCGTGGAGGTAATCTTGTGAGGTGGGGGTGGGGAGATGGAATACGAGAGAGAAGGCCTTCTACGAGGTTATCAGTGTCAAATACATTCATTGCGGCTGATTTTATATCATCTGTTTTATCTGATTGTTTTTGAGTGCAGTTCGTTTTGGCTCGATCGAATAGACAAAAGGTGATGAGAGGTAGAATTTTAAGGTTTGCCAAAATTACAATTAACCACTAGTTGTAATTCATAATTAAGTTTATATTTATAGTATGTTGAATCCTTATACGATAAGAAAATAATTATCATATAAGGAATTAAATATCTTTCAAACCTTAAAAGATATTTATCTTATTCCTTAAAATGATTTATCATGCATGCCAAGTCACAAAGTCATCCAAACACCCCTTATGGGATTCGGCCGATCGTGGCCTCACTATGAGGTTCTCGAGCTTTTGCCCAGTCTAAAAATATCTTCTCTTACATTCAAATTACATTTCTCTTACGATGTGTTCCTAAGTTTTATTTTTGAAAGAAGAGAAAAGAAGTTGAAAGAAAACAAAATAAATTCGTGTTCCAGAGTTTTTTTTCAGAAATAAGAGAAAAGAAGAGGAGAGTAAATTTGGCTAAATTTATCTCTAAAAATTTCTTTCCAAAAGTGAGATGATTTGAAGAGAAGTTATATTATAAAGCATTTAATAAATATAATTACTTAAATAACCTTATAGAAATATAACTTTTAGGGACAATTGCATATATCCTCATTAAAACTTGCATATTTGCATATATACTCAAAACATGTTTAACTTGCATTGTACATCATGCATTGAAAACTTGTGTTTTGGTATATATGCAACTATTCAAGTTTTAATGGGTATATATGCAATTCTCCCTAACTTTTATATATGATTAAGGGTATAATTGTAAAATCATCAATTATCACTTCTTTTCTCTCTTAACTCGGGAACATGATATAAAAAATATAATTTCATTCCTCCTCTCTTCTTTTCTTCCTATTCTTAACTCTTCTCTTCTCTTCTTTCGTTTCCAAAACTTAAGAACATAGTGTTAGAGTTTCAAACCGGTGATCTAAGATAGGTTTAAATTGGTAAATTAGATGCAATATCCTATTTCTCAATTTAATGGGTTTTGCTTTATTTATTCATCCCATTTATCTGATGTCATATAATTTTTTTAAGGATTTTTTGTATTATAATTATACTCTTATATACAAAGGACATAAATTAATTAGAATGCATTCCCCGAGACAATCTTTAAATGCTACCTTTTCGACCGGGTCGACCCGCCAGAAACTTTACCGGAACCTTCATTCATTTGCAAAACTCAGCCCCATCTACCCACACTATCTAAAATACACCTGGAAGACACGTGTTTCTTCATCCCCATATCCAGCAATTCATCATCATCTCCACATCTTCACATACACAAAAAAAACACACATACGATGAATTCATCTCTTCTCTCTCTAAAACCCAGATAAGTTTTTAAGAATCTTTTGAGTTTTTTTGATTTTGATTGAATTGTATCTTAATTAAATTGGTAATCTTTGTTTGTGATTTTGATGATTGTAGGTTTCTGGGTTTTCTTTATGTAGCTTCGGCTCATTTGGGCAAACCGAAAATACAACCTTAGATGGTACTCTCTATTCTCTCTTTTTTATGTTTAATCTTAAATTTTTTGCTTTACATATGTCTATTAGAAATTAGGTTTATTAAACTTTTTTATGACTGTTGTTTGTGGTTTAATTTATGTAGAATTTGATTTGTGTGTTACTCATAGGCTGTGTATAAGCATGGTTCACAGTGGCGATATCAGAAGGTTGCTGCAGCGAAGCGTGGTTTAGGATTGCTTATTGTAAGTACTTTTCATAAATTTGTGTGTTTTTCAGCATTGTTACATTAGTCCTGAACACCTTGTTAAATCGTAAGTCGCTATTACATTTTGATTTGAATTTTAAGCAATGTATTAGCATTGTTAAGTGGCTTTATTCTAAGATATGAGTTAGTTCTTCGATAACTGGGCCACGGCTATGTTTTGTTTTGTGGTTTTATACTAGCAAAGTTTCTTGGATTGTGGTGGTCAGATTCACCCGTATCTCGGCGAGGCAGCACGACTTCGTGCTTGCAGCCGTGGCGGGTCGCATACAGTAACCACCTAAAGCATTGTGGTTTAATTATTTAATCAACCCAGATTTGGATACAAAAGGGTAGAGCGAGTTTTAGGTGTGATAAATTGGGGAAAAACTTAGTTAATCCTTGAATTTCCTCTGCTGAAAAGTTGGAAGGATGGTTGAGGGTGCGACCCGGTGGTCTGGGGGGCAGCCATCAATCAGAATGGTGTTTGCAGCCATTTCGGATATTTATCTGAGGCGATGATGGTGATTATTTGAATTTGTATATTTTATGAACATAATTTACCAAAAATGGTGTTTTGGCGAGGCGAATAAGTTGTTTTTTTTGGTTTATGAGCTTATACATTAAGCTTATTTTGTTCTTAATCCGTGACGAATTTGACATTACAGTTTCTCTATTTTTCGTTACAACGACATCATGCTTAAAACTAAGAAATAAGTAAGCTTTAGACGAGAAATTTAAAATTTGGATGTGTGGTTGGGTCAAAATGGTTTGGTTTACAACAACATTCTCGCACGTTAAAATCAATTGACTTTTAAGGGGTGTTTGGCGCTGTTTCTAATCAGCAGTTTTAAAGGGGAGATCGGGTCGTCATCCGCAAGGCTGTAAAATCGCAGTTTTATAGGGATTTTTGGGTATCCCTTTTATCGGGTGTTTGGGTCTTCTAAAACTAGATCTTTGGGTCTTCTTAGACTAGATTTTGTGTAAAGCATTTACTAGTAATCTTAAAATAGTCCAAATATTAAATATGGATTAGAAGATACAAAGTGTATATGCTTTCCATCAAGTGTAATCATTAGGGCGATTCATGGCATGGCATCTAGTTTTTCTACCGGCATTATATTGCCTAGGGCTGATTCCCAATGATTATTGCAAACCTGAGGTTATCAACATGCCATAAATTAAATGACATAAAACGAATAGAAAGGAGATTATAATAACCTTACAATGTAGCAAATAAAACGCGTAATACCCCAACATTTTCTAGAATCCCACAGTCTCATTTTGTATACACACACACACAGAAGATTCGGTCCCACAATTCCATTATTCTAAGGTGATTATAAGCTGTAACCATAAGCTAAAAATTTGCTAAACTTTACAAACAAATGTATCATCTTAAAGGGTGTTTGGGATTGTTTTTCTAATGACTTTCTCTGCTTACAAGATATGTTGTTTAAAGAAAACGTGAATCAGATAAGCAGTTCGCAATAGGCCATTCCAGACACCCTATAATATCTACTTTTTTGTTATTAAATCAGTTGCTGATTTTAAAGTGTTTATAGGACGATGCCGCATTCTGTGAGGAATAAAACGAGACCAAGAAAGGGTATGATGCAGATAAGAAGAAAGAGTATACTGTCCAGGTCTGTGAAGTCATGATTAGTCATGACCAGATAAAAAAAGGCTAGCATACCTCCTTCACTATTTCTGCATTCACTGGTAAGATTACTTTTTTTTCACACCAAGAATCATAATGGATATGCATTCTTTTCATCATCATCATCTGCATAATGGTTATATGTCATTGTAGGAAAAAGTTGAACGCCATATGCTTCTTCTTCAACTACACAGTCTTATATGGCTGGAGAAACTCATGTTTCTCAACTGAGTGGTCAAAACATGGTGCGACATGTACGCTCCGATTCAGATGTTTTCCAACAGTACTCTGACTTATGTGTAGGGAGTGGAAGACTACAATACTCAGCAGTTTTGAAAGGTATTTGGAATATGTCATGCATTTTTTCAATTGAACTTTATGGAGTTTCAACTCTTTTTTGTTTTTATGTCTGTATTGGTTGCTTTGTAGGAACAGCATCCCAAATCCAAGGAAGTAGTTCTGATTGTGCGAAACGCAACTTAAAATAGACGCAAAGACTGATGTGTTTAGTAGATACTCCAACCTCTGTGCCCGAAATATGAGGCCACGGTGTTTGCCCAACTTATCACAGCGTGCAGATGGTAGTAGCTTTGATGACACAACACCCTGATTCTGACGTATTTGAAAAATACTCTCGGCTATGTGTACAAAACGTAACGCCGCGGTTTTCTGCTCACACTTCACAAGCTGCAGACGATATGCACAATCATCCTACATTTCGTATGCCCAAAGGTCATTATTTGTTTCCAAATTTTCCTATTTGACGCTTATTGTATGTCCTCCATCATCACTCTTCTTGGTCGTTTTTTCTATTTGTCCACAAATTCTAGGCGCGTAGGCCCCTCCGCTTCAAGCCAACGTAACAGAACGCGTGAAAACCCTCACCCAAGGCTACCCGCAGATGAGGACGTACCTTGCCAGCATAAAAGAACGCGAAATACGCAGCCTATGCACAATCAGCCTACAAATTCAGCATTCCCTATACCTGAAGGTGATTATTTATTTCCAAATTTCTCTATTTGATGCTTATTGTAGCTCTCTGTGATCACTCTTCCTGGCGTTTTATCTCTTTGTCCACAGATCCAGCCGCACAGATCCAACTGCACGGGCACCTCAGCTTCAAACCAGCGTAAAAGAACGCGTGAAAACGTTCACCCAAGGCTACCTGCAAGTTAGGAGGCACCCTTTTCAGAAGGTACTCAGGTCAACAGCGTTCGAAATACGCCGGCTATGCACACTCAACCTACAAACTCAGCGTTCCGTATCCCCGGAGGTGATTATTTGTTTCCAAATTTCCCTATTCGATGCTTATTGTATGCTCTCGGTGATAACTCTTTTTCGCCGTTTTATCTCTGTGGAGGCGGAAAAATATACATGCAACCAGAACCTAACCCGCCTGAATACATTAAACGCCCCCTTCAAAACAAACACTTTATGGGAAACATTTGCGCATACAACCAGATTTGTGTCTGCGATGAAATCCCAACAACATTTGCTGGTACACCTGTAGCCTCTTATTTTTATAGCAAAATTGATACTGCAGAAAGTTTCTCGAGTTTTTCAAACTGCTTAAAATCTATAAATTTTATAAAATATATAACGACACGGACATTAAAATTTGTCATAATTATTCCATTTTGCATATGCTAGAATGAGTCTTATTTTTTTCATAAATTTCTTTTTCATGTAGACGAATGGATCAGAAGTGGCGTTTATCTCTCTACTGAATGATGGTGAAAATATCAGGTACTTAACTTTGTTTGTCACTCAAACTTCAAACAGTCAATAATAAAAGATGCGTCAAGTCACACATATCAACAATTTGGACTGAAACATCTTTTTGGTTTTATTAATAAAGTTTTTTTTCTAAAGAGATAGCTATATAAATTACGTTTACCACTCTATACCATGTTACACTTTTCTTGGAATTTGCTCTATTTAACAAGACGAAGTACTCATACCAATAGTTTGGCTAGGGTGAAACTACGACATAGCCAATATGCAGTGTTACATTACTCTAATCTTTTAACATTAATATATATTTAACAAAGTTGTATTTACTAATGTTTAAATCGACAAGAAAGAGTAAGTTTTGATTTGTCAAATCTGCAGTCACGTAATTGTGTCTTTAACTTGAAATTCCATCTATGTAATTTATTGTTTGGATCTAAAATTTATGCTACTTATTTGCGATATGTTTGCTTGGTCTGGTGTTTGGATCTACCGATGCGCACACATTTATCAATTGGAATTAATGCAGTCATATGGTTATAGACATGTTTTAATGAATTTATATGTCCGAGTGTTGTACAGCTAAAGATGAAATTTGGAGACAGTAACCCAGTGGAGGAAAGTCCTGCACCATCCCCAACTATAGCATCATTGACATCTGGATCAGCGTCAACATTAAATTGCACGAGGAATATGGGGGGAAAAAAGGGCTATTCCCATTCTGACAAAACAGATTCAATTTAGGTGGTTGCTGGGCCAGGTTTGATAGCTGTCACTTTTACTTTCTTAATACGGTTGATTGCATGTGTGCATTAGCGAGAGATACCGCGAATTATGTTCATTCAGTATGTTACTTGCAGAAACGCGATGACATACACATATTATTTATTAACTTGCGCGCTTTCATTTTTTAGGTAAATTGTGGGCATCGACGCATATAGTGTTTATTGTGTTAATCAAGCGGGCTGAAACTGGAATTTTGTCCTCTTAGTAGATAATTTCTGAGAGTAGGCGAGGAGGTGGTATTCCGCTTACACTTCACAAGCTGCAGACAATATGCACCATCATCCTACATTTCGTATACCCAAAAGTCATTATTTGTTTCCAAATTTTCCTATTTGACGCTTATTGTATGTCCTCCATGACTTAAATTTGATATCGTGTTATGCACAACAACAAAATTTTAAGGAAATATATTCATTGTATATAAGATGGGACAAGCTACACATTAGTGTTTCAAAATGGTACATGTTTCATCTGTATAGATTAACAACTTTGTATGTTTCTGGAATTGCTTATTTACTCTACTTATCTATTTATTTTTAAATACATAAATTTGCCTGAAGTTAATGCCATCCATTGCAGCTTATTTCATTTTACTTCTGTCAAGCGAGATTCCTCTTGACTCAACGCTCCGCGGCGAAGCGCGAGCTAAAAACCTTGTTCTTCTTAAAAAAAAAGTCTGTAATTGATGGTGTATCTACTCACTCCCCTTTTTTCTTTAATGGAGGTGAAATTGTATGCCTTTCAATAATAATAAAAAAATCGCATCAATGTCACTATATATCACGTATATATTAAAACAAATTTTCATTCTCACTCATTTAACATCTCAATTATCTTACCTCTAAAAACACATTATTTTAGTATCGTAAGCCGAGTCTGAATCATGTTAAAGCTAGAACGCATGTCGACTTTCTTGCACGATGCCCATGACGATATTGTCATTAAGCCATATGACTTTATGGATACACATATACAACAAGTCGGTTTATCCCGTTTGAGATCTGGATCTTTTTGTCACTTGCAATAAAAATGAGGGAATTATATATATATCCTTGCACAAGTTTAAAATTACGTATTTATCCAACATAAATTCATAATTGCATATACATCCTTTTAAAAGCTCAAAAATTGCATATATATCTAACTTAAACTACTAACTGCATATATATAATTTCTAAACTTTTCTAATTGCATATACATCATATCTAAACCTTCATAATCGCATATATAATCTTTTTAAACATTTAATATGTTATTTTTATCAAAATAATTATTTAAAAAACTTTGAATTTCATAATTATACATTTATAGATAGCAAAAACAATATTTGTTTCAAAGGTAGGATGTGGCGAGGTTCAAAATGTACTAGATGACCAAAAATAATATATCAAGACAATATATAACATCACAAAAAAATCATTTTATCTCATATATAATACGAATGCAAGAGATATACTAATCATATATATCATGATTGTTATATATGTACAATACACAAAATATGTTTACAATTAAAGGGTATATTAATACCAACAAGTTTGTAAATAAAAAAAAATAATAATTTTAAAACTAATATTTTATTAATAGTTAGAGCCCTAGGTGTGGTAACGCCGGCAACGGCGTTGGGCTGCGTTGCCCGGCGTTACTACACCGCAATCCGGCGTTGGCCGGCCAACGTGCGTTGGGGGTGTATTTTTAAAAAAAATTGTTTTGCCCCCTCCAACGGCTATATAGCTGTTTTTAATTTTCCCCCTTATTTTTGAAAAGTTACAAAAACCCCCTCTAACGGCTAGTTTTATTAAAAAATATATATTTTTAATAAATTTACAAAAAACACCCCTAACGGCTATTTTTTCCAAAAAAAAAATCATTCCCCCCCCCCCCCCACAACTCATTATAAATACTCCAATACCTCTATATTATTTTAATGTGTGTTTTTTTTTATTTCGGAATTTTTTTTAATGTGTGTTTTTTTTAAGTATTGTAATGTGTATTTGAATTTAATGAATGAAATAGTTGTTTAGGGGGTTTTATGAAAATAAAGAGGTGAATGGTGTTATTTGGTGTTATGATAAGGGGAGTGGTGTTGGTGTTATGCTGATGTAGCGGCAAAAATTGAGTGTTATGGTGTTACTACACCTAGCTCTCTTATAGTCGTCATGTATTTTAGAGTTGTAAATTTATATTAGATAATAATTTTGATATATATGAAATATTTAAGGTTTATATCTAATTATAAGTTTAAGTTGGATATATAAGTAATTTTTGAGTTTTTGTGTGAAAATATATGCAATTATAAAATTAAGTTAGATATACACGTTATTTTATGCTTATGAGCTTCGGCCGACCGTGGGCCCCACCATGGGATTTTATCCAGTCTAAAAGCGTTTCCTCTCACGTTCAAATTACATTTCTCTTAATGTTTCAAAAAAATCAGTGATCTAAGATGGGTTTTAAATTGGTAAGTTAGATGCAATATCATGTTTCTCAATCTAAGGGATTTTGCTTTATTTATTGATCCCGTCTAATGTCAGCTACTATTTTTCAGGTTTTTTGTATTATAAGTTTTTTAAAAGATATGTAATCGATGGTGTACTTACTCGCTCCTCATTTTCTTTAACAAGTGTCAATATATCACATATATGTTATATAACAAATTTTCATTCTCACTCGTTTTAACATCCTAATGATCTTACATGTTAAACACATTGTTTTAGTATCTTAAGCCAAGTCTGCATCATGTTATAGATAGAACACAAGTCTGAATCATGTTAGGTTTCGGTTTGCTTGTTGCAGTCAAGAATGTCGAATACAAGCGATAAGGGTACTATGTTTGGAGATGGTGCTGCTAGGGTTGGTATGCAGCTTAGAAGTAGTCCAAAGGTGAGTACATCTTCTCCTTTGGTTTCTCCGTCTTCTATTATTAACGTGCCTCGAGAACTGTATAGTATTGATGTTGCTGCCACTTTTGGAGTTCCATTAACTACTGTGGGTGACTTGCAAAAGTTAATTAATGATATTGATGCTGGTAAACATGATGAGTTATTATCTGAGTTGACTAATGAAGATCGTATAGAAACCTTGGAAGCATTAGGTTTTATATGTAATTCAATTAAGGTTGATCGTAATAATGCTGATGTTATCCCTTGTAAGGTTTCGTATGCTGATGATTCAATTAATCTTAATGTTGATGAATCCACAATACCTAGTGACCCTATCGTTCAGTCTGTGGACATCAATAAGTCAACATCCTATGCTGGAGTTGCGGGTGGAAGTGCAAAGGATCAACCAAATGTTAATTCCAACTTTCGTACCTTGGTGGCTGATCCCGTATTTGATGGTGTTAACATCTCTATTCCTCGTAAAGTTGTTGAAAATGTTAGTACTCGCTTTGAACACACTCTATATGGCTACTTTATTGGAAAGAGAATGACGTTTCCGGTTGTTGAATATTATGCTAGGAACAACTGGGCGAAACATGGGCTGAAAAGGATTATGATGAATTCCAAAGGCTTTTTTTTCTTTAAATTTGATTCCCGGGCTGGTTTAGAGGCTGTTCTAGAGGGTGGTCCTTGGTTGATTCGTAAATCTCGTAAATCTCCGATCATTCTCAAGAAATGGTCGATGGATACTAGATTGCTCAAAGAAGAATTGACTCGTATTCCGATATGGGTTAAATTGCATGATTGTTCCTATTCATGGTTTTTGAATAGGAGATGGTATTAGTCTAATTGCTTACGTTTTCATAATGGTAAATCCTGTTATGCTTTGATATCATACAACAAGCATTCTTCCATGTGTAATGATTCGTGGGGTAGGAGTAGTTTTGCTCGGTGCTTAATTGAGGTAAATTCAGAGGCTGATCTCGTGGATGTTGTTACTATTGGTATTCCATATCTTATTGGGGATGATTTTACCAAAGAAACCATCCGTGTTGAGTATAATGAGACCGCCCAGATGTGATACATGTAAATTTTTTAGTCAAGTTCATGACTATTGCCCTAAAAAAGTGGCAGTCATCCTAGTTGTTTGCTACTACTCTAATGTTGTTGACCCCTAATGCTTAAAACTAATGATGAGTTTCCCAAACGTGGGTAAAAAAAGAAGAGGAAGGTACAGTCCAAGTCTACTCATGCGTTCTGTTTACTGGTCCTTCGGTTAAACAATAATTTAGATATGAGCCTAAAGCGACACAAGTGCACCAAAGAAGGAACTACTTATGTGGGTTTATACATCTCAACCGAAAAACCAATGTTGACAAGACGGCTGGTATTCATGCAAAGAAAGATAATCTCTCCATGTATAATTTCTTTTTCTGCCTTTAAATGAGAAGAAGAAGATGATGAAGAAGATATGGAAAATATGTATGAATCGCTAACTTAAGTCAAAACACAAAACTGGTGGAAGTATACTTTCACGCTGCTGCTGTTCTGTTAGCTTGTTGTAGCTTGTGTTATGTGTTCTAGTTGCAATTAGTTGTTTCTAGAGTGTATGATTTTATGGCATGTCATAAACTCTAGTTTTAGGTGTTTATCAAGCTTTTTCTTGACTTAATTGGTACTTCATCCAAAATTGCATTTTACTTAACTTTTTTCGGTTTTATAATTATACTTACACCCGTCACCCTTAACCAAAAATATAGATAGAACACAACTCGACTTTCTTGCACGATGCCCTAGACGATATTGTCGATAGGCCACATGACTTTATGGATACACATATATAACAAGTCGGTTTAACCCGTTTGAGATCTGGATCTTTTCATCACTTGCAATTATTTTGTTTCTTTTTTTTTTTTGAGCAAACAATTATTTTTTTTCTTATTTTAATGTTTTTATGAAGTATGGAAAGTTATAATAATGTGAAAAGGGCCAAAATAAGGTAATTGATGAAAGAAAGTGGGCCTAGATTTTGGAAGGTGGGCCTAGGTTTTGGGGTGCTGGCTGCTAGGGAGTTGTTGATGTGTCGGCAATGAAAACTAAGAATGTACGAGGTTTTTTCCTTAATAAAAAAATCAAATACCTACGTGGAGTATACATCTCCATTCATAGTAGTCTCATGTCTCCCAACTTTCTATTATGGTAATACACATTTTAGAAGTAATGTGACGCTCGTTTTGGGCCCCCTACTACAGTATTATATGAACAATAACGTTTGCGACAGTGGCGGTCCTTATTGGCTCTCGAATTTGGGGCCGGCCCATTTAATTTTTTTTTTTTTTTTTTGAAAAAAAAAATTAGGTAATATAAAAAATTCCTCGAGCCAAAATAGGAAAAAAAAAATTACAAAAGTACTGATTTATTCAGATAAAAAAATACCCGCGACATGAGGCCCAACACATAAGCCCATATAAAAAAATAAACTATTAAACATGAGACCGAAAAAATAAACTCATTATATACATACACATTACAAAAGTAATACGACGTCGTTTTTTACGTCGTTCTACAGTATTTTAGAAGTAATATGACGTCGTTTTGGCCCCCAAGCTACAGTAATATGAACAGTACGTTGCTAGTACATGTGGCCCGGCCCTTTGTTGGGCTCCCAATTTGGGCCGCCCATTTAACTTTTTTAAAAATAAAAAAAAATTAGCGTAATATAAAAAATATCCACGAGCGAAAATAGGAAAAAAAAAAATTACAAAAGACTGATTTATTTTCAATACAAAAATATATCCGCGACATGAGGCCCACACCTAAGCCCATAATAAAAAAAATAAACAATTAAACAGAGAACCCAAAAAATAAACCCCATTATATTACATACACATTACGAAAAGTTAATACGAACGTCGTTTTTTTACTCGTTCTAAACGTAATATGAACATGTTTCGGCCCAATGGGCTCCCAGTTCGGGCCGGCCCACTTTTTTTTTTTTTTTTAAATACGCAATACAAAAAAAAATACTCGACACAAAATAAAAATAAAAGAAAATTACAAAAGTACTGACTTATTCATATCAAAAAATACCCGCGTCATGAGGCCCAACACATAAGCCCATATTACGTCGTGCTACAGTAATATGAACAGTGTTCGGCCCAATGGGCTCCCAGTTTGGGCTGGCCCACTTTTTTTTTAAAAAAATACGCAATACAAAAAAAAATACTCGACACAAAATAAAAAAAAGAAAATTACAAAAGTACTGACTTATTCATAGCCAAAAAATACCCCGCGTCCATGAGCCCAACACATAAACCCATATAAAAAAAATCACTATAAACATAAGACCAAAAAAATAAACCACGCACAAAATATATTCAATAAAAATTTTTGTTCGCAAAAAAGTGATACACGTCGTTTTTTTACGTCATGCTACAGTAATATGGCCAACTTTTTTTTTTAATAAATACCAATAAAAAAACACTCGGTATGTTTAAAATAAAAAAAGAAAATTACAAAAGTACGACCTTATTTAGATCAAAAATACCAGCGCCATAGGCCAAATAACACATAAGCCCATAAAAAAAAACCACTATTAAACATACCCGAAAAAAATAAAACCACCGTACAAAAAAAAAAATAAAAAAAAAAATGTAAACCCGCAACTATGTGCGAAAAATTAACGTCCCGCAAACATGCTTGTTTTTATATTAATTGCCATTATTCTTCTATTTTCTATTTGTGTTAATCATTAACTTTTTCGGTTCTAAATTATATAAGGCTACCTTTCAATTTTCAGATGTTAAAAAAATAAATGTTCAGTTTATGCTTTAACGAATCAAAAGTGATTTTAGTGGGTGTCAATCATATTTGATTGCTTAAAAATATAGTTAATGAGATTTTTAAGAACTTTATATAATATAAAAATAGATATTTAGTTTTTAGACATAAAGAATACTTAATAATTGTGTGATTTGCATCTAGTTCGCAAAAAATAGACAAGAAATTGTAGCTTTGATTTAGAATTGTAAGTTTAACTTATAAGAACTATATACTGATTAAATTTAAAATTACTAGTGTAACCTGTGGAAACTTTGTATACTGATTTAATAATTAATTAAATCTTTTTTGTGATTTACCGGGTTTCACATGTATCGTTCTTATGTTGTTTTAAGTTGATCATGTCCTTGTGATTTGTAAATATTACGGGTCTTGTCCAATTTACTAACGACGTCTAAACGGTCGTTAAAAATGCCCTAACGTGATATAGATGCATACACGTAAGGACTAAAATTGTAATTTTTGTTTTCCCTCACAAAATATATAAAAAAATACACCTTTTTTATTTTATTATACTTAAATTTTGGGCTTATGTACTAACCGAAGTTTTTTTTAATACATTTTATGTTTTTTATATTTTTATACGATTTTATATGTTCTCATACGTTTTTATACCTTTTTGTACGTCTTTATATGTTTTCATACGTTCTTGTATGTTTTTATACGTTTTTGGATGTTATTATACGTTTTCATCTGTTTTATATGATTTTTTACGTTTTTGGACGTTATTATACGTTTCATCCGTTTTTGTACGGTTTTTACGTTTTTGGACGTTATTATACGTATTTGTACGTTTTTATATGTTTTATGCGTTTTCGTACAAAAACGTGTAAACATACAAAACGTATAAAAACTTACAAAAACGTACAAAACATATGAAAATTTACAAAAACGTATAAAACGTACAAAATGTATGAAAGCTTACAAAAACGTACAAAAACATGTATAAACGCATAAAACCATAAAAAAACGTAAAAATGCAAGCAAACGTATGAAAACGTACAAAAATAGATGAAAAGTGTAATAACGTCCAAAAACGTAAAAAAAATTTGTATAAAAATGTACCAGAACGTATAAAACGCATGAAAATGTATGAAAACTTATAAAAACGGACGAAAATGTAAGAAAACATATAAAAACGTACGAAAATGTATTCAATGTAAAAAAACATATAAAACGTATTAAAAAACTTTGGTTAGTACATAAGCCTAAAATTTAAGTATAAAAAAATAAAAAAATGTGTATTTAAAGAAAAATTTGTGAGGGAAAACAAAAATTACAGT
Organism: Tanacetum coccineum; assembly: GCA_026074375.1. Taxonomy (NCBI): domain Eukaryota; kingdom Viridiplantae; phylum Streptophyta; class Magnoliopsida; order Asterales; family Asteraceae; genus Tanacetum; species Tanacetum coccineum. The sequence goes on from BQNB010056946.1 coordinate 38,055, forward strand.
CTTAACCCTCACGTTTATGCATCTAAATCACGTTAGGGCCTTTTTAATGACCGTTTAGACTTCGCTATTAAATTAGACAGGACCCGTAATATTTACTAACCACAAGGACATGACCCGCTTTAAAAGAATACAAGGACTATACATGTGAAACCCGATAAACTACAAGAACGATTTAATTAATTAACTTTTGAAATTATTAGTGTAACATATGGAAATTGTATAATATGTCATCCATCTATTATCACAATAATCAAAACATAGTAAATTTCATTGTTCGTCTTTGTGGTTCGCGTTGACCAACAAGGTTCGTCTCTTGACCAAAAAGTGTGTTGTTCGTCTCTGAGTGCAATACATTATCTAACGCTAGTTCTCCCTTTAACG
>BQNB010056947.1:0-38435 GCA_026074375.1 Tanacetum coccineum
AACTTGATTTCAAGAATATTTAAAAACTGGACGCTATGGACTCATGGGAAGTACCGCTCATCCACTAGAACAAACTATAAGAGAAGTTTAAGGCGGGTCGTATTTACGTAATTCCCTAAAGAATGTTTGAAATGTCTAAAGATGAATTGATACCTGCTATTGATGAAAATCCTGATAAATGTACTACTTGTATGTTAACAAAAATCATTAGACAACCATTTAAAAGTATAACAAGGAAATCTGTCATACTTTAGTTAATACATAGTGATTTGTGTGATTTTCATGCTACACCATCTTTGGGCAATAAAAAGTATGTCATAACTTTTATAGATGATGCCTCTATGTTTACCTGCTACATGCTAAGGATGAAGCCCTTGATAAATTTAGAATTTATAAAACAGAAGTTGAATTGCAACAAAATGACTTAGTTAAAACCCACACCACAACAAAATGGTGTTGCTGAAAGGAAAAATAGAGCTCTTAAGGAAATGGTTAATTCCATGTTATCTTACTCAGGTTTGAGTAAGGGGTTATAAGGATAATCCATGTTAACGACTTGCTATTTATTGAATAGGGTTCATAATAAAAAGAACAAGACTACCCCATATGAACTTTGGTATAAGAAACAACCCAACCTGTCAATTTTGCGGGTTTAGGGTTGTAGTGCGGTTGTTATGCTTCCGGACCCAAAAAGGAAAACTTTTGGTGAAAAAGGTATTGACTGCATCTTTGTTGGATATGCTGAGCATTCCAAGGCATATAGGTTTTACGTTATTGAACCTGATGACTCTGTTTCTATTAACTCAATTATAGAATCAGAGGTGCAATCTTTAATGAGAATCGTTTCTCTTCAATACCTAGACCAAAGGATATGATACCAAATTCTGATGAACCTAAAGGGATGATCATTCAAATGATGTACCAAGTGAGACTCCAAAAACTCATAGAGGTAAAAGAGCTAGAAAAGCTAAATCATATGGTTCTGATTCAACTGTTGTTAGTTGAGGGATCAAAAGATCAAGTTGGATCACAATACTTTTACTGCTATAATATAGAAGAGGATCCTAGAACCTATAATGAGGCTATGCAATCTCAAGATGCTGCTTTCTGGAAAGAAGCAATTGATGATGATATTGGTTCTATTATGAAAAATAATACATGGGTTTTGTCTGATTTACCCCCTGGTTGCAAACCTTTAGGTTGCAAGTGGATCTTCAAAAGGAAGATGAAAGTCGATGGAACAATTGACAAGTTTAAAGCTCAATTGGTAATTCAAGGCTTTAGACAAAAGGAAGGGATCGATTACTTCGATACCTATGCACCAGTCGCTCGTATCACTACTATTAGATTGTTGTTAGCTTTAACACCTATACACAATCTAGTGATCCATCAAATGGATGTCAAAACAGCATTTTTAAATGGTGATTCAGAAGAAGAAGTGTATATGAAGCAACCTGACAGATTTTTTATGCCAGAAAATGAGCATAAGGTGTGTAAGCTGGTTAAGTCATTATATGGGCTGAAACAAGCACCTAAACAGTGGCATCAAAAGTTTGATGAGGTTGTGTTGTCAAGTGGTTTTCTCTTAAACCAATCTGACAAGTGTGTATATAGCAACTTTGATAGCTCCGGTAAAGGTGTTATAATTTGTCTATATGTTGATGACATGTTGATTTTCGGAACTGATCAAAATCAAGTTGATAAAACTAAGAAGTTTTTGTCATCAAAGTTCTCAATGAAAGATATGGGAGAAGCAGACGTTATTCTTGGTATTAAGATTAAACGTGAAAATAAAGAGATTGTAATTACACAATGTCACTATATTGAGAAAATACTCAAGAAATTTAATCGTAAAGATTGTTCTCCGGTGAGTACTCCTATAGATCCGGTAGAAAAGCTTAAGCCGAATACAGGTAAACCTGTGAATCAGTTCGAATACTCAAGAGCTATTGGCTGTTTGATGTATGTCATGACAAGTACTAGACCTGATATTGCTTATGCAATTGGTAGATTGAGCAGGTTTAATAGTAATCCCAGTAGACAACATTGGCATGCAATAACAAGGGTATTCAAGTACTTGAAAGGTACTATGAATTATGGTTTATCATATGTTGGATATCCTTCGGTGTTAGAAGCTTATTCAGATGCTAGTTGGATAAATCATGTTAAAGATTCATCTTCTACTAGTGGATTTGTGTTCCTGCTTAGGGGAGGTGCCATTTTATGGGCTTCCAAGAAGCAAATATGCATCACTGGTTCTACTATGGAATCTGAGTTTGTAGCATTGGCTGCTGCTGGTAAAGAAGCAGAATGGCTAAGAAACTTGATACATGAGATTCCAATATGGCCGAAACTAATAGCACCGATTTCTATCTATTATGATGGTGCTGCCACATTAGCTAAAGCTTATAGTCAAATATATAATGGCAAGTCTAGACACTTAGGTGTTAGACATAGTATGATTAGGGAGCTAATTATGGATAGTGTGATTTCTATTGAGTTTGTTTGATCACAACATAATTTAGCTGACCACTTGATGAAGGGTTTAGCTAGGGACTTAGTGAATAAGTCAGTGATAGGGATGTGATTAAAGTCCATTTAAGTCTACTACATATGAGATACCTAATTCCCTTCTAATACAACGTTAGAAGCTGAATTCAATATGGAAAGCTCATAGCTAGAGATTGGAACACATGTATTTATCTTCCCGAGGTATGTGTTCAGACCTGCAAGTGATGGTTAGATTGAAGTTATCTTCTTAATGGTTCTTTTGAAAAAGTGCAATGCAGGGCATGATTAAAAGAAACCACCTATGTGAACATGAAGTTTTGCCGCTTCAAGAAGCTTGCACTTGGCTTCCTATATGTTCATTAATGAATTGGGACACATGGCTTGTAAAGTGTCAAGTAACGAACATTAGAGTGTTGTAGAACTTATGTGTATAGTATCTTCAGGTATTCAAATGGATTGACGGGTTCAATCGTTACGACACCCCGATTTTCGAATATTTGGAATGTGTATTATACTAATATGAAAATTCAATTGCAAGACATTTTCATTTATGCATTTGTTTGTTTCGTTATGTTTGTTATAACATAATTGCATATATCTTTATATATGTTTTAGTAAATCAAGGATTACACTAAAATGAGGAGGATTTGTTGGTGATTTTAATGTCATATACGGCCATTTAGGTAATCATGATTTACTAGAGATCAATGAGATTTCATGTTCGGCTCGGACACGAGTTAGGAAAGTGTGGAGTGTACACTCGTTGAGCTAATATGAAATCCACCAAGACAGGATTTGCAGGTGTTACACCGTAACATATGTGGTTACGCCGTAATCACCTAGAGGGTATTGAGCAAATATCTTTTGGATTTGTTACGCCGTAACACACTCGTGGGTTTACGCCGTAACAAATGTGAGTTTCATACTCAGGATGAGGTTACGCCGTAAACCTCTTGTCAGTTGGTTTGGAAAATACGGCTTTAACCAACTTTAACCACCCATAACTGTCTAGTTTCTCTGTCACATACACAGGAAAACATTTGGTCTCAGTGACATAACGAAAAACACTTATAATTCCTCCATTGTTCTTGCTTTGTGATATTGTGCCTAGACACAAAGTGTTTTCTCTTCTAGAATTATCCCGATAGAGATTTCGTGCAACCCAGACATATATAGGGTCGAAATACTTTATACGGAAAGTGAACTCAACACGATTCTAGTAAGATATCCAGGATTATCACGACACCCTAACAACTATTAACCTACAGGATTGTCCAACAAAAAGCTTATTGTTTGTGTGTTTCGAACTTCAAATAAGTCTCGAAATCTTGAGATACATAAGAACCCAACCAAGTTCTGTGACAAAATTTTCTATTAAGTTAGATAAAATTATTATTTTCGAATGAAACTACTTACATCTATAATGGACTAAACAGCTCAATGCACATTGGACAAATTATCCATGGAAACGTCACATTGACACTCTGTAGTTCCAACAGAAGGAAAATCACACTCTCCTAGATAGTCTCAACAATATGTCTTAGAAGACCATGTTATAGGCTAGTTGTTATTTGCGTTTATATTATAGCTATTACAAAACTTTTTTATTAGTTCTTATACTTGAAAAATTTCACATGTATATGCATCAGTATCTATTGGGTCAAACCCAATTTACCCAGTAATCCCAAACAAATCGCGTCAATACTCCACCCGAAGGGACCAAACAACGGTCTTTATCCACTATACCCTCATACACCCACTCTAACCTACAAATTAGTTTTTCCTCAAAAGACACGTTGCGTTCATTGAACGATAACTTTTAGATGTCTGTTTCTTTTCTTATAAATAGGAAACGAATTAGTTAGAACAAGGCGTATGACAATTCTGAAATTATAGCATGTTTATAGCATAGATTTATCTTTACGGTATATTTGTTTCAAAGTAGTTTGTTCATTTCGATCACAAGATCAAGTTTTTTTTCAACATTTGGTTTAGTGCATGGTCTTTGAATCTGAATAACCAGAAATTATCATATACCAAGATTTTCTTTTCGATCAAAAAAACTAGCAACCATGGTTTTTCCAGTAACCGTTTTTACATCAGTGCGAATCCAACTTCGCGGCCAAGCGATAAAGAAATTCACTGGCAACGAAGGGTTCCAACACTGCAAGTTCATCAAAAAAGTAAACGAAAAAACCACAACACCGAAAAATACAAAGGGTTAAGGCACCATTTTTTACACAGATTCGAAACTAAAGGAAACCCACAGCGAATCATTATTACAGAAGTCATTCATCGTTAAGGGCAAAAATCAGAATCAATAAGAACGAAGACGCACGGATTCTGAAGGAGGATAAAGATCCGCAACACCATAGTTCGATCCATAGAATCGATTCGAGCATTTGCAAGAAAGCCCCAAATCTTAGGCGTTAGACAAGATCCCCACTTTGCTAACCCTAATTTTCACTAAATTATAAAAGCAGGGAAAACCTTTAGAAGAATTGATATAGGGTTAAAACAGTCGTTTAATCGGCTCGGTTAACCACCAAGGCAAAGATGACAGTGCCAGGAAATCGGTCCTCAAGAGGAAGAGCGTCTTCCCAAGAGAGAAAGAGACTCGATATCTCCAAGAAAGAATAAAGAGGCACGGTTTGCAACTGATAAGTAAAGAAGAGGCGCATGTTTATAGATAAAACTGGAGGGGACGGGTTCTTAAACCCTCATGGTTAAAAAAAAACCTTTTAACCCCCTCATCTTTATTTTTCTTTACAATTATTATATTAGTTTATGATCGCTTTTAGAATACCTCTGTTAAATATATGTTAATATATTTTCAACTTTATTTGAAAAAAATAATATATTATGTACCAGCAAGATATAAAAATAACGAGTTTGATTTTTTTTTATCCTAAAAAGGAAAAATATTTTTTTTTACTTTAAAAAAAAATACAATATTAGCAGATAAAACCGATCCTTTCGTAGGTTCATAGCAAGAAAAATTAAACCCGAACCTTAGTGGTTATAGAAGAAAAAACCGAACCTTAGTGTTTCATAGCAAGATAAAACGACCTTCTCGTTGGTTCATAGCAAAAAAAAAAAACCCGATCTTCGTGGTTCATAGCAAGAAAAAAACGAACCTTAGTGGGTTCTTAGCAGATAAACCGAACATTTGTGGGTTCATTAGCAAGATAAATCGACCTTCGTTGGTTATAGCAATGATAACGAACACTTCGTGTTCGTATAGACAAGGAAAATCTGGTTAGCAAGATAGCCAGTAAAAAAAACAAAAAAACAAGAACCTTTTGATCTTTTGATCAAAGCAAGCAGCAAGCAAGCATGGAAAAAAGATGACAAGCAAGATGATTCATCGAACTATTACTCAGTTCGTGAACTAGGAATGTTTCACTACAATGTCCATAATATGTTGGATCCGAAGAAACTACACAAGTTTGGGCATTGATGATGGAGACAATATTGCATAGGCCTATGGCATTTTGGGATACGATTGTTGCCCAAAAGAAGGGTGGTAACAACAAATGAGAAGAAAGAAAACACATCTAAGGCAATAATTTTCCACACACTACCGAAGATATTTTAATGCAAGTTGCACAATACTTCGTACTGCAAAGGAAAGTTTGGGAACTCGATTAAAGTCAAGAATTTAGGAGGCCGATCTTGTTCAAAATGGACGGACTACAAAACCATGAGGAGTGAAATAGAGTCGCTAAGGATAAAACAAAACGAATAAGTAAGTGACTTGGAAGGAAAGTTAAGTAGTATAATGCAAGTTTAATGGACTTGGTGAAACTTTGGAAGATAATTGGTTCCTCAGTATGAAATACTTAACTTGTTCCAAAGAAGTTTTTACGATCGTTGGCAACATATTGAAACAATATCAAGACCTAGACGAATGATTCGTTTGAGATGCCGTTGGAAGATTAACAGCCTTATGAGAACGGAATCAAGAGGCCAAGACACGCTAGAGGCATATGATTCAAGTCAAGCTTCTCATGGAAGTTCAAACAACAAAAGGTATGGTAAATGGCTGGGATAAAGACTTCAACAAAGAAGGCAAGGAAAAGCATGAAATGGAGAATAATCCAAAATGCACGCAGAGCAAGTAAGAGTAAGGAACTAAGACAAAAAGCTAGCTTAGATGTTATGTTACGAATGTTGGTGAGTATGGACACTTTGGAAGGAATGCACGAGATGGAGAAAACAACTAATACAAGCAAGAAGAGTCGCATCTCTCTATGAAACTGACACCGAACCTACATTACTTTGTAGTTAAGACAAGTGCTAGCGTTTGTGTATTAGGGGGGAGAATATTGGGTCTAAACCCATTCTACCAGTAATCCAAAACAACGGGTCAAAACAAACCCGCAGGAACAAATAGGGCTTATATAATTGAAAATAACTGTAAATCAGTTTATTCCTCAAACAGAAACGATGGTTCATTTGAACGACATAACTTTTAGATGTACTGTTTCTTTTTTATAAATAGGGTACGAATTGTATAGAACATAACGGTGTATGGAAAGATTCTGAAATTTATAGCAAGTTTAATAGCAAGATTATAATGTACGGTTTATTTGATTCAAAGTTTGTTCATTTCGATCCAAGATCAAGTTTTTTTCCAACAGTATCTACCCCATTTGAAAGAGCTTCTCCTCAGTGATGTGCATGGTTTAGTCAAGACACCAGATTTTGGTAGACTCCCGTGTCTTCAGAAGTTCTTCCTCCAGTTTTGTGGCTTAAAAGAGATTCATCCATCACTTGGAAATCACAGTAATCTTGTTTACGTATCTATACATCAATGTGGCAAGCTTTCAAAATTTCCAACCATCGTCCAGATGAAAAAACTGAAGCTTCTTGAAATCTGGTACTGTAAAGCGCTTCAAAAGTTCCCAGAGATCCAAACAAACATGGATAGCTTGGTAGATTTAGCTTTGATTCATGTTGGGATAAAAGTTATCCCCTCATCAATCGGAGAGTATTGCACCAACCTTATTTCGTTACATTTTGGTTACTGTCAAGATATAAAGATAATAGAAGGCAACTTTCAGGCCTTAAAACATTTGCAGAAGTTTGATTTTACGAGTTCCACAATACTTGAGAAGCTGCCAGAAGATCTCTTTGGCGAAAATAGTTGTTTAAAGGAGATTTCTTTACCTCGGACGAGACAACCCTTTCTTCCCTCCAGGTTCTTGGGGTTCCCGTTTTTGCCACGTTTCTTAAGAAAGTTGGATCTCAGTTACCGTGGACTGGAAAATGAAGACATGTCCTCAGATATTGGTGAGTTATTAAACTTACTAGAGCTAAATGTAAGTCATAACTCTTTTTCACGATTACATTTCAGCCTCTCTCAACTTAGTCGCCTCAAAATCCTCAACCTGACTTCTTGCAACAACCTAATTGAGGTGCCTGAGCTCCCATCAAGTATAGCTATTCTCATACCCGACTTTTGTGACTCACTAATATCTATAGGGGATTTTCACACAGAATGTGAATGGTTATGCCACGTCTCATTTTTGAAAGAAATGACAACATCTCCAATTGTTGGTAGTGAGAAACTGCTAGGATCAATGCTTAAGGTATGCAAGTTTCTCTAGTTATCGAATTTCAACATTTCTATACACCAAGGATAATAATGTCAAGTTTTATGAATTTTTCAGGGGAAGGCAATAGAAAATCACTCCTTCATCCTCCAACTTGCAGGCGTAGAGATTCCAAAGGGGTTTACACCTCTACTCATTAATGGGAACAAATTTACATTGCAGCTTTCACCTAACTGGTATAGTGACTACAGTGGATTCTTAATATGTGCTGTTTTGACCGGTAGCTACAACTTGCCTCAAAAGATAACTATGAAGCTCGAGAAGCGGATGGATTGTCAACAAGATGTCGTGTGGGAGGAGAGTTTTGATGATAAAATAACATGGGTGGGATATGTTTCGTTTGGTTCACTGAGACACACTGCATGGTGGAATCCAACATCAAACATGATATCGTTCTCCATGAACATCTTTTCATCAGCAATCCCTGATGACACGTCGGATTCAGATAATACGTCTGAATATATGCAAGAACCATGCAGCGGATTTGGAGTTAAACTTCTTTACAGGCAGAGTGAAAGTGGTCCAGTGGAAACAACAAAGTCATCCGAGTTGTTAGATAAGAAAGATGATTATAGTCATAACTTAAGGATCAAATATGATTTAAAGTCTTTTTTGGAGATTGTGTTCTAATATAAGTATTGACTCAAATTGTCTATAAAAAAAGGTTGTATTAGTTTTGATAGTTACGTTGTTGAACACGATATGATGTATATGTTTCAAATGTGGGTGTGGGAAGAGTTCAAATTATCTAGTGTTTTGTTGCAGCAAATTACAGAAGAAAAAAAAGAGGCAAAATTGATACAAGTTTTATGGTTATTAATTTGATTTGGCTTATTTTAATTAAAAAATAAGTGTGATTATGATGTAAAAACTAGTGAAATTAAGTTAGTGTTATTGGTTGCTCTTGAATGTGTAACAGTTTTAGTTTAAGGAAAAAAAATATCACTCAGATAAAAAGTAAGGATATAATAAAAAACAATTCAGTCAGGACTTGGATCGAGACGAATACATCAAAAATCTTTGGTTTTAAAAACGTCTAGTAATGATTACAACATACTAAAGAGGTAACTTATATTTTAAATAAGTTATAACAACATAAGTTAAGCTCGATCAAATGCATACATTTAAGATCGTATAAAGATTCAGTTTATTTTGTACAAACTACAAAGGCACTCAAAGCAAGTAATTAAAGAAAAAAAAAGAGATAAGCCCTGGAAAGAAAGCAAAAGCCGGAAAACGTCCTGAAAACAGAGAAAACCACACAATTATAGCTGGAGAATCCACTCGAATTCAGTCCTTAGTCATCACGACAAGCACCTCAAGATGACAACAAGAGTCGCTTTAATTTCACAAGAGCTTTGAGGCTGCTTCACAATCTATTCAATATTGTTTCAACGATTTCTTTGATGCATCTGGATTCATTTCTGCATTACGGATTAAGGACAATTAGAATGTGTTCACACTCACAATGCTACGGATTATAAACATAGATAACAAAGAGCTAGGAAAGTTACCCATTGGCAATGTGATTGACTTCCCATCCAGCAATGCTACTTGCTTCCACGAGTGCTTTTTTCCAAGATTCAACTTTGTTTTTGTTCTCTAATTCATGTTTTTCCAAAGCTTCTCCATATTTACCAGTTAGTTTTTGCACGTGTATAGGATCCACGTGATAGAATATGGGCATGACAATTAGCCCTCTCTCATCCTTGCATTTCATAATACATGCAAGCTCTTCTAAGCACAAGTAAGAATCGGCATAGTTTTCTGAAAATATGACGAGTGAAATCTGTGAATCTTTTATAGCCTTAACGAGAGTATGAATGATTGACTTGTCTACAGGGACTGTTGGATCGTACTTATAAGTGGAGATTTCTTGCGGTGCAAATGCTGTAAAGAGATTATCTACAATGTTGTCGCGGGTGTCACTAGATTTAAAACTGATGAAGACATCTAGATTTCGCAATAGAGATGATGAGACAGGAATATCGGAGTTAGAAGATGAAGATGCCATAATTAGTATGTTTAAGATTTGTTTGCAACGTATATAAAACAATCTTTCTTGTTTGATTTGATGATATATGAGTAGAAATAGATATGCTTTTCATTGGTATGATCACATATTTATAGTTGAGGAAATTCCCTCCTAACAAATAAAGAAACATGTGAAACGTGACATTTTTAAATAACAATTAATATCTTTACATTGTGTGATAGTAATATGAAACCGCGTTTACTAAAATTGTTTTGAGCATTTTGAAAACGTTGATGAAGTCCCAGATATTCTTTATGTGTAGTAAAGAAAAACGAGATATACCTATAATATCTTATCCTTTACTGTAATAAATAATAAATTATACCAAGAGAAACACGTTTTCAATTTCTTATTGGCCCACCAAAAATTATTTTGTCGTAAAGTGGTAAACTATAGAATGAAATTGCTAATGGAAATTTGATAAAAACGGGTGGTTTATAATAGACTGAGGTACACAAAACGAAACGGGCCTCACAGCTTGCCACATCAGCATCTCACTCCCACTTAAAAATACTTCTTCACTCAAAACACATTTATACCTTTTCATTTGAGCCTCACCACTCACACACAAACACATTAATAATAATATTAAAAAACTTTTTTTTACTTTACCTTCGCCACCCTCGTGGCGAGATACCAAAAAAATTGCTTGTCGCTAGCTACCATGGTGTGGTGAAGAGGCTGTGAAGAGGAGAGAGAAAATATCACGTAAGCGTGACGAGCTTACCTCTTCACCACACCCCTTACTCCCGCACTTTGCAGGGGGGTTTTAAATAAATACATAAAGTACTTGGGGCAAAGATTGAATTGGATAAGCCAAAATTGGAGCAATTTTTTAAGCTTCCTTACCCCGTCAATGTAAAATCTATCAGTAGTTTTTTAAGTCATGCATGATTATTTTGTAGATTCTTAAAGATTTTTTAAAAATTCGCGTGACAATGTTTTCAGGCTTTCGATAGACTGAAGTAAGAACTTACTCAAGCTCCTATCATGGACGAACCAGATTGGTTTTTCCATTGGAACTTATGTGTTATGCTAGTGATTACGCAGTTGGCGCGGTGTTTGGAAGAAAAGCATTTTCAACCCATTCATGATGTAGACTAAAAAACAAGATAACACAATCGACTCTGTTGATTCACACGAATACCAGGATTGATTCTTCCAACAATCGTTGATTCACACGAATACCGATTATTAGGATGATTCTTAGCAAAAACTGCCAAAAATAGACTTTTCGTATTTCTTAGAACTGAATAGCCAGCAACATAGTACAGTAGTTAAATAGCAAAACAAAACTGAAAAAGGCCCTAAAAGACAAATGGGTCGAAAGTTACGCTAAAAACAAAAGTCTAAAAAACCCGAAAAAAACACGAAAACGTAAATAACTCCTAAAATACAATGTTTCGGGACACGAAATTTCTATAACTCCTAAAATACAAAGTTATCAAACTTGTCTAACAACGATTGATGAAAATTCCACCTTGTGGCATAGGAGATTAGGACACGCAAATATGCGTCTCATTCAATCGTTGGCCTCTAAGGAATTAGTTAGAAACTTACTAAGCTTAAGTATGATCAACATTTTGTGATGCTTGCAAAACATTAGAAACAGTTAACACTAGTCACAAAGCTAAGAAATGTAGTCACACGATAGATGCTTAGAACCTTCTCATTGAATCTTCTTCGGCCATCTGCCGTACGGAGTTACAGAGGAAACCGTTACACCCTATTCATAGTAGATGACTACTCTAGGTAGACTTGGACTAGATTTCTTAAGGATAAAACCAAAGCTTTCGATCAATTCAAAATATTTAGTAGGAAAAATCCAAAACCAATTAGGTTGTTCAATAGTGTCAATTAGAAACCGACATGTAGAGAATTTGATAATGAGGTTCATATTTGGAGAGTTTTGCAATCCCAACGGTATTAACTATTCTCGGCTCCACGCATCCTCAATTCAAATGAATGGTCGAAAAGGAAAAATAGGGACACTTTCAAGAAATGAGTTGGACTATGTTTGAGATGGCATTCGTTTAACACAAAAGTTTTGTGTATAGCCGTAAATTACTCAAACAGCTCATATCTAACAAATTCGCATTAGTGAACATTTAGGAAAAAACATTATGAACTTTAGTCGGTAGCCAACCCCACTAGATTATTTTAGAGTGTTTGGTGCAAAAGGCTTATTTGAACCAAAAGACTTACCCTTACCAAGTTTGACTCAAGTCACTTATAAGGTGTCTTTTTAGGTTTTCTCAAAAATAGTTAAAGCCCTATGGTATCCTAAACAATCACACTAGAAATCGAAGAATCACTAAACGTGACATTCGATGGAAATCTACACCCTCTAAGACATACCTTGGTGGATGATGACTTTGATGAAGAAGAACAATTAAGGTCACCGAAGGAAAACCCTATAAAACGACATTGTGGCTGAAATTTAGAGGTTGATGAAAATAATCAACATTAAGGAATTTAGTAACACCCATTAGAACTTGTCCATAGGAAACCTTGACAAGAAACACTTAGATCACAAGCCAAAATCAAGTAACTTCTTTGTTTTATATAAACTTATCAGACCTAAGAATGGTCAAATTGAAAGGCATTAGGAGATGAAAGTTAGTATTCGCATGTCAAGATAGAAGTAAATCAATTCGTTGCTATCGACTTTGGGAGGTATTCTAACCTTGGTTCTGACAATCATAGGAAATAAGGTGGGTATTTAGAATTAAGTTAGACGTGAATGGTATTGTTCTCGAAATAAGGTTAGGTTAGGTGACAAGGCTACAACAACAAGAGTGCATCCAGCATGATGAAATTATGCCGTTGTAGACTTGAGTTTTTAGAATAATTATTCGTTATGCTTATGCCTTTGATTTTAACATTTCATCAAATGGATGTACAAAAGGCATTCTGAAACAGTTTTATCAATGAGGAGGTATACGTGGCACAACATTCGAGATTCATTGATTTTGAAAAACGGATATGGTTTTATAAATTAAGAAGCTTATAATGGTCTTAAACAAAACCCTAAAGCTTGGGATGATAGATTAATGCTTTCGCTTATTAAACATGAATATAAATTGGGAATGGTAGATAAACACTTCATTTTATAAGAAAGAAAAGTTAATATCTCATTATTGTGGAAATTTATGACGATGACATTATATATGGTTCGAATTGTCAAGACATGTGAGATGAATTTGCAAAAATCATTGCATGGCGAGTTCGGAAATGGGTGAATTTTTTTTTGGGGGGGGAAAGGGGGTCCCTTGTGGGTGATTAACTTCATTTTGGATTCAAATAAAAACAATATTGGAAGATGGTATTTTCTTTAATCAGCTAAGTATATTACAAGAAATGCTTAAGTAATTTGGTCTAGAAGAGTCTAAAAACCAATGAAAAAACCCCTATGTCTCCGATACTAAACTCACGAAAGATGAAGAGTGTGAGTCGGTAGATAGTACCAAGTATTGACGCATGATAGGTAGTTTATTATACCTAACGGCAAGTAGGCCCGATATCATGTCTAGTGTCTGCCTCTGTGCCCGCTTATAAGAGGATCCCAAAACCTCTCACCTTGAAGCGGTTAAGCGTATCCTCTGATACATTAAAGAACTACTGCTCTTAGGATTATGGCTATCCTAAGCGGGACCAGACATTAGAATACCGTTTAGTATATGCCGACTCTGATAATACGGGCAGTTATTTGGAACGAAAGGCGCACTAGCGGATTGGTATTTGTTCGTTCGTGGGATGTTGTCTGATATCTGGGTTCTCAGAAGAAAACAAACCGCTCTTGCTTATCATCCACTACCGTAGACCGAATACTCTAAAGCACGAAAAGGCATGTAAACAAGCACTATAGATGAAAAAAATCTCTTCATCAACTCTGAATGTAGACTCGCGAAGTTCCCATCATGAGCGAACAAGGCGCGATTGACCTTAGCAAAAACCCGGTGCAACATTCACGTACACCAATCGAAATCGTCCACCCTTTCTTTGTGATAATGTCAAGAAAGGGACATATCTCATCGAAAAAGTGTAGTCGTCGATCAAACATCGCCGACCTTCTTACAAAAAATCTTAAAACGGAGAATCGTTTACCTACTACGTCTTGGATTTAGGAATGATGGAAACACATTCAGAAACTCATTATAAATTTAGTTCGCTTCTTTTCTTCTGCCCCTCTCAATTCTAGCTCAGTGTTCATTTCGTCAACGTTGATCAACCGCCTAAATAACTTACTCCGAAGACGTACTTCATCCCACGCATACTATAGACGCTCTCTCGTAAACCTGAAACCTCCAAGATGTCTTCTCTTCGTAAAAATTTTGTCAAAAACCAAGTTCAAAAACCCTTGACTGAGGGCGTGCCACCCAATACTCCATATAGCGGTCCCCCCCACATATATTTTGGACCGCGGTTAAATACTAGGGCTTATGCCACCAGCAAGTCACAAAATTGGTGATATTAAACAAAAAAAATTCAAAAACAGAAAAACAAACACCATTGTTCCTGCTGCACTCGACGATACACGACCAAAACCACCAAAACTCAATCAACATACATAAACATCAATTCAAAGAATAAATCAACATAATAATTAATCCTAATATCTCAAAGATATCAATTGTCAAGTCATTTTCATTATCTTTCATTCAATTTGAGTCTAGGGGCTTAATGCATGAAAACACCAAAAAATTGAAAATTGGTTCGTCATTTACTCATCCCTTTTTAAAGGGAGAAGTTTAGTTGTTTTCTTTTCAAATTTGTCAATTAAGAAATAGGGATACCAATGATAAAAACTAATATGCTTCCGCAGATATAGAATTTTGAATTCAGTATGTGGAATTTGTTGAAAATTGATTTTCAAACCAAAACCCTATAGTGTGTTCCATGTAGGATGTCTTTATCAAAGCCAAACTCTACTCCAAGGTCTTTAAGTTCTTATTTAAATCTCAGACAAGGTAGAGACTTACCAAAAATAAGAAACGATTGTCGTAGGTGAAAAATAAAAATTTTAACCGAGAAAATTCAAACCTCATTATTGAAACCTTGGTTGATATTACTTCGTGGAAAACGCCATTTGTCTAGGAGGACATCGGGATATGTTCTCCGCTTGTTTTTGTCAATGCTTTATCGCATGAGGGAACATTCACCTCTTAAAACCTAGCATTTTTCATTCTCAAAGAATGGAATACGACTTGATCTAAAAAAGCCCGTATCTATTTTTTATTGCTTAAGCTTAAAAGTAAAAGTAATAAGTTTTATTTTCTTATTAAATTAGAAATATTTTGCCCTAAATCATAATTTTTACAAAACTAGTTCAAATAATAATTTTTACAAACGTGACATTCTAAAATAATAATTCCCTCATAACAAATTAAAAACGACGCAAACCCTAATCCGAAATGGCGATTCTCTTTAGAACCCTAATTCGATTCGATCTACTACCTCTCTCGCGTAAGGATTGTTATTACCCCTATTTGTCGAGTGCAATCACTTGTTGATTGATCTCTGAACGAGCGTGTAAGGCGATCCTCCACCGTGAGTGCATAGGGATTGTTTTGTTTTTTAGGGTTTCTTTTAGATTGGTTTTGAATTCCTAATCCGCTGTGTCTACTACCTTTCTGGTGCACATGCTTGATAATGGATTGTTTTGGATTGATCTTTCTTAGACCAATCCCTTAACGAGTTCTATTACGAGTAATGTTTCCCTGAAACCATAGGGATTCAACGCGTTTTTTAGGTTTTCTCAATCGTTTTATTTCTTCGCTATTTAGGGTTTTTGTTTTTTTCTTTATCATGGGTGATCGGCGTTCTAAGGAGGATGATGTGCTTAAGATTTCCACGTCTATTTATGTCACTAATTTCCCAGAATACATCAATGCAAAGGAGTTGTGGAGAATTTGTAGCCAATATGGGAATGTCATCGATACTTTCATCCCTAACAGGAGATCAAAAATTGGTAAGCGTTTTGGTTTTGTCTGTTTCATTAAGACTTCTGATGTGGATCGTTTGGTGAACAATCTTTGTACGATTTGGATTGGGCGTTTTAAACTTCATGCGAATGTTGCTAGATTCAATAGACAACCTATGCATAAAGGTAGTCATCAACCACATGTTAATGTCAAGGTTAATTCACCTTCTGAAGAACCTGTGTTTAAAGGTGGGGCTCATGGGTTTTCTAATTCTTATATTCAAGCTTTTAAAACTGGTATTAATTCCCATAACGTTGTGGAATACTCGAAGCCATCATTGGTTCTAGACGAATTGTGTTTTCACAATTATGACTTCTCTTTATCCTTGGTTGACCAACTAAAGGAGTTTGGTTCCTTACCAAACTTGAAGAAGATTTTAGAGAAAAAGGTCTTTCTGATATTAACATTTGTTATATGGGGGGATTCTGGGTGATGTTTCAATTCCATTCTAAAGCCTCTCAAGACAACTTCAAATCTCACGTGGGTATTAACTCCTGGTTATCATCGATTCAACAGGTATCTTATTCTTTTAGTATTGATGAAAGGGTAGCTTGTATTGACATTGAGGGTGTTCCTCTAAGCGTTTGGTCTCGTAATACTTTTGCTAGAATTTCTTTGAAATAGGGTTTACTTTTGTATGAGGAGGATGAGGATGCTCCATATTTCCATAGGAAACGGTTGTGTATCAAAACCACCTATAACGAGCACATCTTTGATTCTTTTAAAATCATTGTTAAATGTAAGATTTTTTGGATTTGTGTCAAAGAAGTAACAGGTTGGGCTCCCGACTTTTCAAACTCTCATGATGACTCTTCAGAGTCGGATGATGAATCTGTAGAAGGAAAATCAAAAGATGTTTATTCTGAGAAAGTTAGTGAGGTTGAGGAAATTCCTAAGACAATTTTCAAAGTTGAAGAACCTGGTGAGATCAAGTTTTCTGCCATGAAGGAAAACAAGAGTGAAGACTTGGAAGAAGTTCAATCTGATGACCCATTTAACCTTTATGATCTTCTTGAAAAAAACAATCAGACCTCAATGCTACTATTCAATCAGAAGGGGAGCCAAAGTATCCGTCGGGGTTCACACCTCGTGATACTTCGGATATTAATTCTCTTGGAGTTGATAATCAGGTACATAAAACATCAGAAAAGGAGCATGGTTCTAAGGTAGGTTTTAAGGAGGATGCAAGCATTTTTGTTTGTTCAGGTCACTTTAAGAGGGTAGGTACTCTTAAAACAGGTGTATCTATGCTTCAACTCATTGGAGATTTGATTAAAGTGGGGTCAAACAATGTGATACAAAATGGAGGGCTGCATAAACGACAACGAAGCGATCATGAAAAGTCAAGGAGGGTACGAGTTTTATAATTAAATTTTTTGTCTCTCAACGTCCAAGGTCTTGCCCAAAAGACCAAAAAAGATTGGGTAAAGGAGTTATGTTTTAAAAATAAAGTTAATTTTCTTTCTTTACAAGAAACTAAAATGGAGCAAGTGGACCTTTTCGACATCAGGTCTTGTTGGGGTAATCTCACTTTTGATTTTATGGTTGGTTCATCGGTTGGTAACTCAGGAGGTATTTTGTGTGTTTAGGACATTAATATGTTTCATAAGGAGAACTCTACTGTTTCGGATTATTTCATTGCTATCATGGGTAAATGGATTCCTAATGATAAGAATTTGCTTATCATATCGGTCTATGCTCCTCAAGAGCTATCGAAGAATAGGATGCTTTGGCAATATTTGGTTCATGTCATAGAAGGTTGGAAAGGAGATGTTATTGTTATGGGCGATTTTAATGAAGTTCGTACCGCAGAAGACAGATTTGGTTCTATTTTTAATGCTCGTGGTTTGGTTGCTTTCAACTCTTTTATTTCCACTGGTGGTTTGGTTGATGTGCCATCAGGTGGATATTCTTATACACGGGCTCATAAATCCACCGCCAAAATGAGCAAGCTTGACCGCTTTCTTATTTCTAAAGATTTAATGAGAATTTGGCCTAACGTTTCTTCTATTATCTTGGATAGATACTTATCGGATCAAAGGCCTATTTTACTACACGAAATCAGTTTAGATTATGGCCCTACTTCGTTTTGTTTCTTTCACAATTGGTTCGATCTTGACGGCTTTAATTTATTCGTGACTGAAGCATGGAAAGCCATCAACATCCAAGAACCTAATGCTATGTTAAAGTTGGTTAAAAAGTTAAAGCTTCTCAAAGGGCAGATTCGTTTGTGGGTGAAAGACAAGAAAGATAAAGAGCAACTTCTTAAGAATAGTTTGAAGAAAAAGCTTGCTGCCATTGACTCTTCCCTAGATAAAGAGGATGCGACATCAGATGCTTTGGAAGACCGATTGAATACTATGAATAATTTAACTAACTTGGAGAGAATGGAGTCGCTCGAATTGGCTCAAAAAGCTAAAATAAAATGGTCGATCGAAGGAGATGAAAACTCTAAAAAAATTCAAGTTATCATCAATAAACAACGTAACAATCTTGCTATCCGTGGTATCTGATGTGTTATAAAAGCTTTAAATTTATAATTCTAGTTTTATCTAATTTCCAACTAACACACGGGTAAAGTATAAACCCCCGTTTATAGTATAGGTTTAGGGTAAGACCAGGTCGTTCCACGGGATTGGTTATTCTTAGAAAGGGTCGATTATATTACGAAAGGGTTATCTAATAGACTGTCACGATCTAAAGATAATGATTCAAATTCAAGATATAAAATGATGTTTACTTAGGGGATGAGAACAAATATAGATAAACTTGGATGGATAATGGGTTCAAGAATTAAAGTATAATCCATTAAAGAAATGGTTAGTTTACTAAAACGATTGTCTATTTATTATAATCAAAAATCCTTTCGGCCTTTACTTTTGATTACAAAAATGCTTTAAGTTCGATTCATGTTTGGAAAATAGGAATATGGACTTTCTTAACCAAGTTCGTTAGACATGAGGTTAAGCGTTAAACCTTTTTATCCTCGGTTAATAATCATTTTATTAGCCAATCCTCACAAGGCTAAAATCTAGTTGTCAAAGACAAACAACTTGGAAATCAAACATATAGCCGGAGTCTTTCGACCTATATCCGGACTAGTATGATGATCAAATGATGATTAAGAGATCCGAGTGTAAAAACATCAAGTTCATATTAATAATTTTCCAAATTCATTAGTTTATCCAAGTTAAATCTATAGTTTCCTCATAATCCCCAAGCAAACATGTTAAACTACTCCATATTCATCAATTCAAAACACATAACAAGCATGATCAATTCAGAATTCATAATATAAAAGTAGGGAAACATGTTTATACCAAATTCAATAGCAAATAGTGCACTGCTTACAAGAATCCTCCTTCGAACGGATATTATAACAACTTGTAATATTCAACTATAACGACTATAACAACTCCTTAACACAACTTCTGAGATCAAATAGTATCTTCCTTCGATTATAACCCAGAATGTGATGAAGAACAAGGTGATTCTTCAATAATTCCACTATAACTTCTTCCTAACTATTCTAGATCTAAGATAAAGTGAATTGAGATTGAGAAGTATTGAAATAGATGATTTGAACCCTGAATTTCAAGCTCTATTTATACACAAACTTGAGGCTTCAGTTGGGAAAAGGTGGCAAGCCAAAGGCTGCCCAATAATGACAATCATAATGATTTTTGAGCAACTGCAGGTGAAGTGCGCCGCACAAAGAAAATTGTGCACCGCAATTGGTGTATAATTAAATTGCATTTACTTCACTTCGAAGTACACCGCACAATAAGAATTGTGCGCCACACTTTAGCCTTGTTCATTAAATCTTCATAAGATTCTCTTCTAGATTCTTCTCATAATGATCGTTAGTGCATTTAATGGAATTTCTTTACACGTTTAGTCCTTTTCTTCATTCTTGAACCTGAAATGAATATTGCACAACAAACAACCAAACTTTGCAATATTTCATGTGTTAACATACATATTTCACGTATTTTCGAGGGATATTTTATGTATATTTGGAGCGTTATCAAATCCCCTCATACTTAGCTTATTGCTTGCCCTCAAGCAATCAAAGAGAAAGTATTTCGTTTTAATAAAACAAATATTGATCCACCGCATAGAAACGCGAGACAAAGCGCAACTCACGAATTTTTTTATAGGTAAGATTCTTTTCTCAGTCACTGAATTTAGTAAAATGAATAGTAAACGGAAGTCACTCATACGCGCAGTCATGAAATGTTCAAATTACCAAAGGCTTGTATAGGAAACTAAACTTCACCGACATGGCATAAGCACCAAACATAAACATCAAAAGAGGTAATTTATTTAGGGATATTATTTATTTATGTAACACCCCCAAATTGGGCCACAGCGGAATATGATGTTCCGGGGGTATTACTTCATAGATCAATATTACAAGATGTGAGAACGACCTCTATAAGAGTCGTTTGAAAACTGATACATTGGATTTCATAAATGGTTCGTTACAAAAGCCCATAGGCTTAACTTGTTTAACTTGGAAAAGTAAAGATTTCACAATAACAATTAGTTCCAAAATGTAATGCTTTCAACTATGATATATAACCAAGACAAGCACCTTATTGACCTGAGAAAACATGTTTAAACTGTCAACAATAATGTTGGTGAATTTATAGGTTTATAAATTTAATAAAACAGATAGCAAGATTTCCCTGTAACAAAGTAACAAATACAATATCACAAAAATGTATTACGAAATACACTAAGCTCATGACACTGAAGCTAAACAATGTATGTATATCAAATACATATGAATGATGTGCCCAAGGTAAGTTCAACCCGTAAACATCTTAATTCAAAGGGTATACATTCGTCGTTTCCGGCCAACAGGTAAACTAGCAAGTGCTACTTGCCTGAACGGGGATGTTAATCCCAAATAGATCTATTCATTACATTCGCGCTCACATAATGCAATTAACAACTACATATATGCAATTGACAGTTTATGATGAGGGACATAGTGGGTTATAGCTACTTAGGCAAACTCGTAATATTTGAATTTAAAATGTACATGCATCCATTTTGTAAAATAAATATGATCTCATCCTCGAGATTTGATAAATGATTAAAAATAATAAAAGATGGGACTATAAACTCACATAAATAATGAAAACGGAATAGCAAGGAAGTAGGCACGAAAAAAGTAGACAAACTACTTTATCCAACAACCTATGAAAAATAAACATCTTTTACTAAATGAAAAATAATCAGCTAAATACTTTCAATCTCGTCCCTAGTAAGGTGCTTTGAGCTCTATTTAAAATAATGATGTTTTGAAAACAAAATTTCTCTGTTTAAAATGGTCACTTATTATTGAGGTCCAACGTGGTCAAAACATATAATAACCAATTTATGACATCAGACTTTTTGGAAACTAGGTCACATATACTCTAAATCAGCCCTTGGTTTAGTCTCTAAGTGCGTCAATTAATTAGACGAAATGTTGACGTTTACTAATTGAGTTAAGTGTAAATATAATTAAGTTTTACTATTTGACGACTTGGAGTTTTACAATATAATTACAAATTCGTTAGTTAACGATAATGAAAAATAAAAATACATTTGACATCTCGGATAGGCCGTCTATAACTTTTATCTTTTAAGTTTTGTCTAATGAATTCGTTTAACGGGTTAAAAACGGGGCTAAAGGGGGGCGTGTCGCTAGAACAGTTTTTTCTAGACTTAGAAAAATACTAAGGGTTAATTTCAGCATATGACGTTGGCGTGGTCAGAGTTTCAGGCTTAGATTGTGACTTCGTATGTTAGGACGAAACAAAAACACGTTAGTAAACTAGGACAGACTGGCTTTAATTTATCTTTTATAAATTTTATGTGTCGGGGTCGTTAATAGGGTCAAAAATGGGTCGAAAGGTGGATATGCTCGATGGGCAGTCGTGATCACTCGCACACCAGGTGCTCGTGGAAATGTCCAGGCACACGACATTTTGGCCAACTTTGGCTCCTGTTTGCGAGTTCGTTACTAAACGAAAACTCGCGACACTTGGTTCGAAATGAACCTTGTACCTCAGGCTTTAACTAACAACTTCTTTTTTCGACTTAATCATATTTACACGCATGAAATAGCGTGTCAAAAATGATTGATCTTGCCTGAGTTATAAAAAGGGTTTACATTTCAGTTTTTCCTAGGATTTGAAAGGACCATAACTTACTCGTTTTCTAACCATTTTTGACGATTCTAATTGCTAAATAAAGCTTAATAGGTCAACTATATTTCGTAACTAATTTCTGGATTTATAGGGCATGGTTACCAGTCGTATCCTACTTCCCAAACCACCAAGTTGTTAAAGGCTAAAAAGAAGTGAGTTGTGATTTTGTGTTTACACAATTCAACTATTATGCATTCGACATAATATTTGGTATAACTAGGGCTTATTATAGGATGTATTCGCAGCATGAATCACTCATTTAAACGAGGTGATCACACCCAAAACCAAGGTATTGCTTGTATTTTATTCGAATATCAGATGGTATGCAAAGTTTTTCAAAAATTGATTTCATGTTAACCAAAATACATAAGTCACTCATGCACAATGAATCTAGGCAACAAGAATGCATATATAAATGAATGGCAATTAACACAAATATAGGACTTACAATGCACGACTGAGTGAAGGGTCTAAACCAACGAAAACCTTAATTTCTGTTTTCAATATCCTATGACTCAACCCACTTTGTAAATCAACAGCTTAACCATGAATTATACTCACTTTCTGCCGTACACTTGAACACCAAAACTCCTACTTCTACTTGCTTGATTGTCGATCAAAAGGGACGAGTTAGGGTTAGGGTTTTGGGTATGATGAAGTACAAAGGCGTGGTTTGCCTTGTGGTTGTGTATGAGTCAAAGTCCCCCCCCCCCCCCCCCCCCCCCCCCGCCCACACCCCCCCCCCCCACAGGAGAACAAGAAAACCAAAGTGAGATAATGAAGTATGATGGTAACTGAGTTGTGTTGTTTCTGTGTTTTCAAAGAAGTATGCATGGTCTTTTATGCACAAATGAGAGGGCAGGCATAGTGTTCCCATTGAATGCCCTCAAATACTTAAGTTAATCGCCGAATTTATGTAAGATTTTTGGCTTCATTCACATGGTCAATAATATAAATTCAAGGGGAGTACTGTTGTATGCGTAGAAGTAAAACCAAGAGGAGGAGCAGCCTAGTTCATCACATGAGTTTGAGGGTTTTCATAAAAGGAACTTGGGCTTTATACATTGGTTAATAGGGTTATGGTGCGATGGGTTTATGTACCCTTTTTTCTCCTAGATCGATATGAGGATTTGAATTGCAGGAGTAAACACGATTATCTGCTAAATGTAGGAGCACTGGTTTTTTATGTAATTTTTTATCTAGCTTCCTAAATTATAGAAGTTAAAATTTTGGTGTAGTTTGTTTTAATGAGTTTTTACTTTGATAGAATTAAATGAACGTGACCAAGTAACTTTCTTGTCGTGAAAAATAAATTAAATGACAAATATGAAGGAATCCGAGAAGGTCTTAATGAGTCGTAGAGTTACGTCTCTAGCTTAAACTTAAAATTTTGTGCTCCGAAAAACCTGCGATTTAACTAATGCGGTTTAGATGCATAGCTACACGAAATAAGCTAAAATCTAAAAAGAAATAATTAAATAATGAAAACTCGAAGTCGTAACATGACCTGAAATCACGGGGTGTTATAATTTATTTATTCAAAAAGTTTTGTAATAAAATCATAATTCACCTTACCGTAATGTTACATAACTAATCCTTCATCCATCATCATATTTTTTTAACTTTTTCAGTATTATCTAACCCCCATACTAATATGGAGCATTGGTCCTCAATGGTGAAAATAATAATAGAGGAAATAATAAAATGGGAAAGTGACATAATACTTCTCATTATGAGTGATTACTGAATCTTTTGCTTCACTCATTGTCATCTTGCTTCGCTTTATTTTCTTTTTCCTGTATACAAAAATATAAATACTGCATAGCACACAAATAATATTAATAATCCTAATTAATTATTAATAGAAAGTATGATAATATTGTTTTAATGCCAACAGAGGCATTTTACACACCATAATAATAATGATAATAATGATAATAATAATAATAATAATAATAATAATAATAATAATAATAATAATAATAATAATAATGATAATGTTTTTAGAGAATTGTTTTTTTAAAACACATGTGACCCAAAACATGCGGTCACATAACCAACTTGTGTCATCTCGACACTACTCATCATCGATCCTCTATGCTGCGATAACTGCGGTGGATACTATGGTGGTGGAGGTGGGTACTGCTGATAATATTGATCATACTACGACTGAGCATAACTAGGTAGGTTGTAGGCTCCCTGCAGTGGAACACTGTAAACCCCAGCCATATGCTCAAACACTCCCTGGTACCTGTCCCAGTGATATGAATGCCTATACTCTATCTGATCTATAGCCTCCTGACGTATCTCCATTCCCCCTCCAAAATCATACAAGGTACCTGCATAGATGCTCTCGGAGGTCTAGGAATACCAACTCTCGGTACACCCGGCTGCGGATCCTCAGGAATAAGCCTACCCTCAGAGTCGATCAAATCCCTAAGCGGAGTCGTATCTAAATCTCTACAATAAATCGGAGCACTCAAACTCCTTACCACATCATCTGTCAACACCCTTGACTTCCTAGCAATCTTTGAGATAAACTGTCCACAGCAAATTTGACTTTCCTTTTGAGTACCAGCTCCTTTCCTCTTCATCCACCTTGCAATCAACCAAGCCACATTCGCATACCCATTTTGGTGTCTAGCATCAAACATACTCAAGAGCCACAAATCATTTTTCTGAATCTTATCATACCCAGTCGTCCTCTGACACAAACCATAAGTGATCATCTTGTGAATCACCCTCAAAATTAGGCTCCGGATAGTAGAAGTGTGACTTCTAGATAAACCAAGGTTTTCCTCTCGGCTAATACTTAACCAATATTTCTGAGCGTTAAAACGCTCATCACTACGCAAACCTCCTTCAAAGTAAACATTAAATCCATTTTCTTCAAGCTCATCAGCATGATACAATCCTAATTTATGAGCAAACTCTAACAAAGTCAAATTATGAGCACGTCCACCAAGTCTAAACTTGATGATCTTTTTAGTTTTCAATTCATCGTCAGCACAAACTTTATCAAATTCATAAGTCGAGTAAAACTCGTTGCAAAGCTCTGCATAAATTGGTTCATTGATATTAAAAGCTCTAATCCACACTACAAAAGTGAATATTTCCTCATTTGATTCAGCTTCACGCAACCTAATCCTCAACATATCATCAATCTCTCCATCACAACCCATTCTATTCAGCACATCCCAATTTACGACACACGGCGAGTAAACATTGCATAGGATAATTGGGCTAAACTCGTATTTTAAACCTAGAATTCGCATGTCTGTTTTTCATCTCATCCTATAACAAAACTCATGATGAATTTATGGGAGCAATACCTCTTCCACGGTTTCATGTTGTCTAGAGCGTTTGGATCTTGATGATCCGACCTCATCATCGTGTGTTCCCATAGTCTACACATAAAAAACAATTAACAATAAAGTTTATAGTTATGTTAGAAATGATTTGGCATAAATGGTCAAGGTTTTGATGGCTTTTAAAACATTCTGTGACTTTCTGATGTAAAATGTGCGACGCACTTCCCTGAAGTGCGGCGTACATTCTGGAAAATGGGCAAAGTGCGGCGGTTTTGGAACAAAACCGGCGTACTTTCTGGATTGGTGAAATTTTTATGATTTTCAAACAATTTATTTTTAAATGTAAATTCATAATATGAACAGTGCTTTTAGATTTAACAATATCAAGCATGCATGTAATAAATAACTACTAAATATCTTAATTCAATGGGTCAATTGTTCATATTAAACATGGATTAGATTTTTCCTAATCTAATTATACTTAACCCTAATGGACAAGAATTTAAACAAATTAATAATAAACAAGTTAAGGAATGATATTAACATACCTTAGGTATGATGAAATAGTTGATGGAGAAACATGACGGTTTTGTGTTAGTGTGTGTTTTTTTATAATGAGTTAGAATCTTGTTTGGTAAGTTTTATCTATGAAAATCGTTCAAAAGTGCGGCGTACTTCCCAGAAGTGTGGCGTACTTTTCCCTTCTTTTTGTATAGATTATACAAACTTACTTTCCACACTTCATAATTTAAACATAATGATAACATAATTTTTCAATCTTATAACGACTTAATACTAATAGTTATCATAGATCGGACTAATGTCCGTACATCAAGTGTAATCCCTTATGGATTTATACAAATGATTTTATTCTTAATAATAAAAAAGTAAAAATAGCTTTTTAGGAGTATATAAGTTCCCTCATTTATTCCAACTTGGTCAAACTCTTACTCCACAAACCAATTGGGTGACATGATGTCACTTAACTTATGGTACTTCAATAACTTCCTGTCTGTTTTCTTTTGTTGTGAACCTTTGCAAACAAATGTTTCCATACGGATCAGTCAATCTTATCTCCGTACGCCACTGTCCTGTTGCTTCTTCTTCTTTAGTATAAGACCCCTTATAATCAGGCTTCCAGTTCACATGCTTTAATGGTACGGGTAATGAACCAAGGAAACTAACGACCTTCTTCCAAACACTAATCTTCTGGAATGGGTTAGTTACTGTTTGTATAGCTAATGATCGCTCAGCTGGATCGTTACAGTTCAGATATAGTGTAGGTTTCGGAACATATATCGGTGCTCCAAACTTATTCATTTTTATCTAATACTATTCCTCGTTATCGCTATCACTTTCTGCGTTTCTCATAACATTGGATCTTGCAGCACGGAAGGTTTGGTGACAAAATCCATCAAAAGTCGAAAAAAGTCTCTCTATAATATTGACTATGCCACCAATCGTATGCAGGAATCCCCGACCAACTACTATTGGTGCATCACGGTCGATTGGTATATCCAAGATTAGAAACTTAGCAATTAAGGTAGTGACCCGTACCTGACAAAGAACATTTATGAGTATCCCCATAGCTTCTGCTTGAGTGTGATTAATCATCGTGATTCCTCTATCAACCTTCTTCATTTCCTCTCTCCCTAACCGCTCATAAATCCGGTAAGGCATGGTATTGATATCCGGCCCAGTATCAGCTAATGCATTTTTGTTAACCTGTCCTTCTAATCTGATGGGAAATATGAATGCTCCGGGGTCGTCTTTCTCTTTCAATGCCTCACCTTTAATCCTTTTTACAGCTTCCTCATCTTCTTTAATAATCTTTCCATCTAACTCCACCTTCTCTTTCCAAATCTCATCAAGAATTTTCTTATATTTGTCATTATAAGCCATTGTCTCGATTACAAGCCTTACTTCCGCTAATAAAGCAAACTTTTGGCTGATTCTGATTGCCAATGCTTCTTTTGCTGCTTCTTCTTGAGTTAAATGACCACCAGCTGATGAAGATATTCTTATATCTTGATAAATCAAGCTCAGATTCTCCATTGATCTCTTTTTATTACGGCTACTTTTCCCCATTTTGCATACAAACGGCGAAAGTTCTTCTCCACCCAACAGAGGTATATCATCTAAGTTAAAATCAAGCAAGTGGTCCCAATCATCCAAACTCTTTTCTTCATCTTGGATCAAAGTCAGGATATATTGTGACAGTTCCAGCCTCAAAATCAGTAATCGCCTTGGTCATACGTAGGAATGATCTTCCGAAAATTACTCCAGGTTCAACATCATCTTATTCTGGGTTGATAATGAACTTCACGAAATAGATTTCATCTCATAGTGCAACTGTGAGTTCTTTCTTAACTACTTTGTTTCCTTTTTTCACCTCATGTTCCAGGCTTAATTTTACTGCATATTCGTTCGAGATCATGTTCTCCTCTACTCCAAGATTAATCTTTCCATCATAAGCTTCCAGCTCATTGACAAAACAAGGTGACACGAATCTATCACTAACTTCTCGTTATCCTTCAGGTGAAAAACCATACTTTCGTTTCCTTCTTAGTCCACTGTAGCAGTGGTCCTAAAATTCTGGAGAATTCCATTCTCCAGATCCTTAACCTTAGTCACTACGAATATCATTTTCAACAATGTTTTCCTCCTAAGCAGAAATTTTCCAAACTCGAATTGGGATCCAATACTCTTAATAGAAATTAAGACAGAATTAAAACAACCATTTATGGGCTAGTTAAAACCAGTAATAAAACTTTATACATTTACATAATATCAACCAAACACTAGCATATATTCATCAAGCATTTTCTTCAAAAATGAAGAAACATGCATTCTGTTTGGTTTTAGCCAGGAAAGTACGGCGCACTTTGTAAGAAGTAGCTTACTCAGAGTTTTTAAGACTTTTAATAATTTTTAATTTAGCATATATTATGTTATCTTATTTTAATTAATTTCTTAAATATCTATAAAAACATAGCACATATCAAATTTTTAATACCAACAATCCAAAAAAAAATTTTTTTATCAATATAAAAAATATCTTTAAAATTTTGAAGTTTTTATTTTGCATGAAGTCAAAGTCAAATAAGCAACATTTAGCAAATAAGAGACATGTGTAGGCATTTAGGATTTTAAACAAGCAAGCTATCAAATAGTTCTTTTAGATTTTTTTTCATTTTAATGTACAAGATGCTATAATATAAGATTTTGACAATTATGAACACAAGGAATAAATTCTACATTTTCAAAAGGTCAATATATAGTTTATAGGTTTGGGATTTTTGGTTTTGATGTTCTTTTCTTTTGAAAAACTGGTTCTGTTTGTAAAAGGGACAAGAAGTGCGGCGTACTTGGTAAAAGTACGGGAGTGAGCTTTTCTTAAGGGAGACTTTAGGAAAGTTCTTAATAGCTCTTTTGGAAATATTATATCATATATTTTATAGTGTATAAAATTCAACATCATATGGCGATTTTGAAAATTTTAGTTTGTAATATAATAATGACTAATTCAAGAATGAAATCAATCCCCGGCAATGAGGCCAAAAACTTTGATGTGTTATAAAAGCTTTAAATTTATAGTTCTAGTTTTATCCAATTTCCATCTAACACACGAGTAAAGTATAAACCCTTGTTTATAGTATAGGTTTAGGGTAAGACCAGGTCGTTCCACGGGATTAGTTATTCTTAGAAAGAGTCAATTATATTACGAAAGGATTATCTAATAGACTGTCACGATCTAAAGATAATGATTCAAATTCAAGATATAAAATGATGTTTGCTTAGGGGATGAGAACAAATATAGATAAACTTGGATGGATAATGGGTTCAATAATTAAAGTATAATCCATTAAAGGAACAATTAGTTTACTAAAACGATTGCCTATTTATTGTAATCAAAAACCCTTTCGGCCTATACTTTTGATTACAAAAATGCTTTAAGTTTGATTCATGTTTGGAAAATAGGAATATGGACTTTCTTAACCAAGTTCGTTAGACATGAGGTTAAGCGTTAAACCTTTTTATTCTCGGTTAATGATCATTTTATTAGCCAATCCTCACAAGGCTAAAATCTAGTTGTCAAAAACAAACAACATGGAAATCAAACATATAGCCAGAGTCTTTCGACCTATATCCGGACTAGTATGATGATCAAATGATGATTAAGGTATTCGAGCGTAAATATATCAAGTTCATATTAATAATTTCCAAATTCATTAGTTTATCCAAGTTAGATCCATAGTTTCCTCGTAATCCCTAAGCAAACATGTTAAAGTACTCCATATACATCAATTCAAAACATATAACAAGCATGGTCAATTCAGAATTCATAATATAAAAGTAGGGAAACGTGTTTATACCAAATTCAATAGCAAATAGTGCACTGCTTACAAGAATCCTCCTTCGAACGGATATTATAACAACTTGTAATATTTAACTATAATGATTATAACAACTCCTTAACACAACTTCTGAGATCAAATAGTATCTTCCTTCGTTTATAACCCGGAATGTGATGAAGAACAAGGTGATTCTTCAACAATTCCACTAGAACTTTCTCCTAACTATTCTAGATCTAAATTGAGATTGAGAAGTGTTGAATTGGATGATTTGAACCCTGAATTTCGAGCTCTATTTATACACAAACTTGAGGCTTCAGTTGGGAAAAGAAAGGTGCAGAGCCCAAAGGTTACCCAATAATGGAAATCATAATGATGTTTGAGTAACTATAGAAAGTGCCATAAAACCGCACAAAGAAAATTGTGCGCCGCACTTGGTGCATAATTTAATTGCATTTACTTCTCTTCGAAGTACGCCGCACAATAAGAATTGTGTGCCGCACTTTAGCCTCGTTCATTAATTCTTCATAAGATTCTCTTCTAGATTCTTCTTATAACGACCGTTAGTGCATTTAACAGAATATCTTTGCACGTTAAGTCCTTTTCTTCATTTTTTGTCCTAAAAATGATTATTGCCTAACAAATAACCAAACTTTTCAATATTTCATGCGTTAACATATATATTTCATGTATTTTCGAGGGATATTTTATGTATATTTAGAGCGTTATCAAATCCATACTCACTAAGTTTGATGAAATTAAAGAGACGACAGAGACGTCTGTTACTAATAACACTTCAGGCCTCGTTCTCCAACGACAAAAGGCGTCAGACTATGACAACTATGTCCTCATGTCCCAACTACAAAATGTTTCTCTTTTAGCATATACAACAGATCCGTCACAACAAGAGTTAGATCTTCTATTCGGTCCTCTGTATGATGAATTTTTCACTATAAGTACCTCAAGTATCAACAAGTCTTCTTCTCCTACCGACAATTCTAAACAACAAGACACACCACCTATAGAACCCCCCCCCCCCCCCCCCCCCCCCCCCCCCCCCCCCCCCCCCCCCCCCCCCCCCCCCCCCCCCCCCACCCCCCCCCCCCCCCCTCCCCCCCCCCCCCCCCCCCCCCCCCCCCCCCCCCCCCCCCTATAAACCCCCCCCCCCAAGGTTGGTTGAAGGTTGAGTGCCTGGAATTGTCTGATGAAGTGTTGTTCGGATTTCCCCATTATTCGAACTGATCCACAGGTTTACCTGTATTCGGCTTAAGCTTTTCTACCGGATCCATAGGAGTGCTCACCGGAGAACAATCTTTACGATTAAATTTCTTGAGTATTTTCTCAATATAGTGACATTGTGTAATTACAATCTCTTTATTTTCACGTTTAATCTTAATACCAAGAATAACGTCTGCTTCTCCCATATCTTTCATTGAGAACTTTGATGACAAAAACTTCTTAGTTTTATCAACTTGATTTTGATCAGTTCCGAAAATCAACATGTCATCAACATATAGACAAATTATAACACCTTTACCGGAGCTATCAAAGTTGCTATATACACACTTGTCAGATTGGTTTAAGAGAAAACCACTTGACAACACAACCTCATCAAACTTTTGATGCCACTGTTTAGGTGCTTGTTTCAGCCCATACAATGACTTAACCAGCTTACACACCTTATGCTCATTTTCTGGCATAAAAAATCTGTCAGGTTGCTTCATATACACTTCTTCTTCTGAATCACCATTTAAAAATGCTGTTTTGACATCCATTTGATGGATCACTAGATTGTGTATAGGTGTTAAAGCTAACAACAATCTAATAGTAGTGATACGAGCGACTGGTGCATAGGTATCGAAGTAATCGATCCCTTCCTTTTGTCTAAAGCCTTGAATTACCAATTGAGCTTTAAACTTGTCAATTGTTCCATCGACTTTCATCTTCCTTTTGAAGATTCACTTGCAACCTAAAGGTTTGCAACCAGGGGGTAAATCAGACAAAACCCATGTATTATTTTTCATAATAAAACCAATATCATCATCAATTGCTTCTTTCCAGAAAGCAGCATCTACTTTGCTACTTTTCAAAGTTATTAGTCGAGGGAGATTGAGATTCTTAGTTTTCGTAAATGCTTACTTCATAGCATTGCGTGAGGACACGGCAATACCTTAGTATGGGGGATTTTGGTATGTGCTTAATTACACATACCTTTTACCTTTAAAAACGAGCTAAAATAACCAAAAACGGACTTAAAATGCCAAATATATGCTTGTTTTGCTAATTGTGTTGTGCAGGAACGGATAACTAAGAAAAGGACGAAAAACAAAGCCAAAACGACAAAACCGGACTCGGAATGGAAAAGACTGTGAAAGACAAAGCCAAATCAAAGCCGGAAAGTCAATCAAGTCAAAAAGTCAACAGAAAAGTCAACTGGTCAAAGTCAAAGTCAACCCAAGTCAACCCCGAAGCCAAAAAGTCAACAAATCAAGAAATATAAGTTTAAGGGTTGAAATTGCCAAACCCCTAAACTTATATTTATAAGAGAAAAGAGAAAAAAAAGAAGACAAGGGCTGTTTTTGCAAAATGCTCAAAGTAACAAGTGGGGGGGCAAAACTGCCAAGTCCCCATACTTGTACACCAAAGGGACGAATCTTGAAAAGAGTTATATAACTCTTGGGGACTTGTTTTGCCAAGTCCCCAAAAGTTATATAACCACAAGGACGGTGGGTGAAATAAAACATATAACCATGGAGGGCCAAACTTGCCATTTGCCCAAACCTTCACTCTGTCTCTCCCCCAACCTTTGTATAACCAAATTTCCCGCTCGTTTTTCCCTCCCAAAACAACTCACGGGTTCGCCACCCTCCTTTTACCCTGAAAACCCAATTCCCCCTTGGATATCCATTTTCCCCCTCCTCCACCACCTTTCCCAGTTACAAAGGTGCCATGTTGGCAATCTCACAACCCCCTAAGCTCATTTCGACGTCCAAGATTGACTTTGGAAGAATTAAAGGCCAAGATGAGAGGCTGTGAACCACTCACAAAACAAACACACCCCCTTTATGTGTGTTCAAAGAAGCACAACAGAGGAGAAGAAAAAGAAGACCTAGTAATTTTCATTTTTGCTATAAAAGCCTTGTAAGCCATTGTGGCAAAGAATTCAGTTAGTTTTTAAGTCGTTTTTAGTGTAGCTTTTTAATAGTTTAATTGTCTTTAAAGCTATTTTCTCTTATGTAACTCTAATTCTCAGTTTTAATGAAAAATTAAGCTATTTTTACTCAATAAGCTCTCAATAAGCTCATTAGAGCTTATTCTTGTTAATAAGCTCTAATTCAGTTGGAAACTTGTTCAAAGTTATTACTTACTCACTTAAATCCATTTACATCAAAACAATAACATTTGAGCACATGAAATTCACTTTGGAAGCAACAAGGAGGTAATAAGCTCCAAAGAGCTTATTGAGCTTTTAAGCTCAGGTTTAGAGGCAAGGGCCACTTAGGTGTATGTTTTTAAGCCACTCACTCAGAAAGAGTGGCTTTGGGTTCTGAGACAACAAATTTCTCAGGTTTAATTCCTCAAGCCTCAATTTAGCTTAATTTTAGCTTTATCAATTGCTTATTTCTATTCAATCTTGTTTAATTCTCTTCAAATATGTTTGTTCAGACTTCATTCCTAGCTGTTTTCAGTTTTCAATAGATTTAGTGTGTTTAATCTCAGTTTCTCTTTTAAAAATGTCACTTAAGTAGTATAAGCTAGGAGAGAAAGTAGCTTATTTCTCTTAAAGTATGAGGGTTTCTTGTCAAGTTAGCTAATTAGGTTAAAAATAGTTTGAGTAGATAAAAGGTTTTAGTTGGTTTAGTTTTTAAAACAGTTTTTAAGCTCACTTTAGTTTGGCAGTTTTAAGTAAAGGGGTGTTTGGCATAAGCCTTAAAATGGGTTAAAACAGGTCTTGGTATGGGTTATGATCATTAGGTTGGTTTTAGTTCAAGTTGTTAAGCTCATTTAAGCTGATTTTAAAAGGTTTTCAGTTTGAAAACTGTTTTTCAAAGTTTTTGCAAATAATTTTGAACTGTGAGATTTTCTTTTATACCACAAGTGCTTATCCAAATAAGCACTTGTGAGTGTGACTTTAAGTATCAAAAGAGGTGTTTATTGTGTCTAAAATAAAGCTGTCAAACAAGCTTTGATCCTTTGACTTGTAAAGTCAAAGACTCCCAAGTTCCTTTTTGGTCACAGTTTTTAAAAATCCAAGACCCTTTTTCACAATCAAAAATCAGCAAGTGTTTAAGCTTTTTAAAAGCTAAAATTTGGTGCACAAGTCCCTTTCATAGGGCACTCCATCTGTTTTAGCTTAACTTTTTGTTTAGAGCTTATTTGACAGCTTTTTATAAGCTGTCAAATAAGCCCTTGAGGCTAACCTTAAGGCTCCCCTGGTGCAAAGGGGAGACTTTAAGTCCCTCATTCTTAGCTTTTTGTCTTATAAGGTCCAAGCTTCTTGGCTTATTTAGAGAGCTTATAAACCCTTGTATAAGCTCTCTAAATTTCAGCTTTTAAGAAGCTTGTTTGTTGGCTTATTTCTAAGCCAAAACTTGGCATTTGACTGTTTTTGCATAACTTAGGCTGAGGGATTGCTTATTTTTGATTCTGGCTTATTGAGCTTATTCCATAAGCTCAAAATTGTTTCCTAGTAGATTTTTAGGTTAAGTTAGACAGTAAGTTTGCTTATTTCCCTTTAGGTAGCTTATTTGAATGCCCAAGTTGAGCCTTTTTACCTTTAAGCTTTGTTTAAGCTTTTCTGTCATGATAAGCTTCCAACAGCTTATTTAGTTTAGCTTTTCCTTTTCTTTTTAGCTCATTTAAGTTAGTTTAGACCACTTAGCTTATTTTAGCTTTTGTCCTAGCTTAATTCGACCCTAAGTCCAAAAAAAGACTTAGCATTTTTGCCTTTAAGCCCAAATAAGCCATTCTGCCACTTTTAAGCTTATTTATTAGCTTATTGAGTGCTTTTCATAAAAAGCTCTAGTTGACAAAGTTGTTAAGCCCCACGAGCTTAACAACTTTGCTTCTTTGAGTTTTCGAAAAAAAAAAAAGGGGAAGACACTTGGTCCGGGTGAGCAAGACTCGAACCCGGGACCAAGCGATACATCCCCTTTTACACAACACACTCTACCACTGCGCCCTTGGGTCTTTTTCGTTAAAGACCCAAGGTGTTTAATATTTAAGGGTGTTGTGGCTTATAAGCTCTTATAAGCTGTTTGGCTTATTTCGGGGCTTATTGCATAAGCTGTTTGGTGTTTCTTATTTTTCGTAGGTAATTTATAGTGTAAAGTATTTTTTGTAAATTTTTCAGAATTTTTAGTAATCGTTTAATATTTTTTATAATTTAATTTAGTTAAAAGTTTATTTAATTCATAAAAAATACAAAAATTATCAAAAAAATATTTTGCTTTTTTAGAAAATTTTCTTTTATCATCTAGTTTGTAGGAAAAATATAAAATTTTTCGTAGGGTCATTTTTACAACTTTTTGTCTTTTAAAGAACGGGTCCGGGTACGGGATTTTGTTTTGACTCGTTTTTGGGTCAAACGAACTCCGTTTTCGGTCTAGTCTTTTTCATTCTTCGTTATTTGATCCCTAGAGTAGTTTAGAAGCAAAAATTTCTTCGTAGGTTTATTTTTAAAGATTTTAGGTTTTCCCCCTTTTGTTCGGGATTCGGGCCCTCGTTTTCTAGTTTAATTTCATAATTTCTAGGTTTTTCTTAAACGTTTTAGTTAGACTTTTCAACTTCCAAACCAATTCCTTCCTTCAAACTCAAATCTTCGATCGTATCGATTTACCAGTCCAGCCTCGTTGGGGATAAACGACCCGGGAAAGCTCTATACTACTTCTCGGTATCATTGATCTTGTTGATTTTTACACTTAGATATATATTTTATATTTTATTGTATATTATATATATTTACGGTGTGAATCTCACCAATCAATTAGTATGTTGTATTTTTAATTCGCTTGCATTATGTTGTTGATGTTGTATTTTAAATTTTCTTGCATTGTGTTGTATTTCCTTTCCAATGTATTTCATTTCTGATGTATTAGGGTTTTTATATTAAATAAAAGTTGAAGTTTATTCCGTTTATAGCGTACAAAACCACCAAAAAAAAGGTCAAAACCGGTTTGGGTGGTTAACCGGTTCCAAACCGGTGAGACCGGTTCGACAAAAACCGCACCCCAAACCGGTTTTCCCCAAACCGGTTTTCCCCAAACCGGTTTCGACTGGTTCGTTGACCGAAACAGGTTCCTGTTTGACTGAAACAAAACCGAACTGGTTAACCGGTTTGCGCACGTCTAATCCAAACTATAACTTTTAAAATACCCTGAAAACTATAACTTTTTTACGGTAGGGTTATCAAAAAGTTTATAAGATGGTGACGTATAAACATGTAAAATATAATGAGCATTCATTTTAAACTTATGTGGTATGAGTAGGTCTAAGATGTTGAATTTTTTTGCCATTCAATCTTTTATATAATAAAAGAATTACATTATTTCTGAGTTTTCTATAAGATTCGATCTTATATAAAAAAAATTGACCAATCCGAACACTTAATTTTGACACGTAGGCAAAATTGTGCGATCTGATTGGTTAATAAAAAGTCAAAATTAGCTTTCAATTGGTCAAAATTAAAAAAATCGTCTATAATGAAAAAGCGATCAAAAAATATATGTGTCAAAAATGTGATTAAAAAAACTTTAAAAATAGAAGGTAATTAATAAAACTTTAGTTGTTGAATTTTAAATAACTTATATTGACTTATAAATTTTCATATTTATAAATAACTTAAAAAAATAAACAAATACCCCCTTAGATTTTATACTCCTATATACTTTATATTTAAAAAATATAACATATATATTGTTCTAAAAATAAAACATATATGTTGTTTTAAAAACACAACATATATATGCATATGATTATAAATATCAAAATAAAAAAAACACAAGCTATTTTCTATTTATAGTTTGACACTTAGCAAAATTAAGCAAAGCAGTTTGCTAATAAAAGTCAAAATGAAATCTCAATTTGGTCAAAAAATTAATTTTTTATGTAATTTATCAGTGTTGCAAAACAAGGTCTACAAGGCCGATTAATCGCTGATTAGACGCTACAAGGCCACCAACCTTGCCGATTAATGTAACAGGGTCAAACAAATAGGTCAACCGTGGTCAACGACGATCAACGGTGGTCGAAGTTGCCGAAACATTCCAATCTTGCCGGAAGTACCTGAAACTCACCGTAAACTTGTTTTGATCACTTATATTAACTGTTTAAATTTATTACAAGTTATTTTTTAGAAAAAAACTTGCCAATAATATCTAAAACTCGACGGAAATACACAAAACTTGCCGGAAATACCTAACTTTTGCCAAAAATGCCAATCCGATTAATCGCCGATTAATCCCGCCTTGACCGATTACAAGCTACAAGGTGGTCGACCGCCCGGCTAACGATTCACGATTTTTGCAACCTTGTAATTTATAAAATATGCTTGAAACACATATGTGTTAACTTTGTAAAAAAACTTAACAATAGAGAGAGTAATAAATAAAACTTAATTTGATAAATTTTAATAAAATATACTTATCAGTTCATATGTTTTTTAATAGCTTTATGAACTTATTAAATACCTCATATCAAAATGAAGGCACGGTCTCACACATTAGTGGGAGATGAAAATAAATAGACGGGATTCTACATATTACAACGACACATATTTTTCTAGGTCGTTATATGCTACTAAACACAGATAATGTCTAGAACATAATAACTATAATTTTACTTAAACAAGGTCAAATCCTTTGTGCAAAAAAAATCTATACAAAATATCAATCGATATTAACACATAATGAAAAAATTATGTAAAACTCGTGTGCATTGGTATTATTATTATTTAAGTATTAAAAAATTAGGAAAATGATTTTCTCATGTTTATTTTGAACATGAGAGGGTAAAGTTGGTGTTATGTGAGTGAAAAAAATATATATCATATATTGTAAGGCCTTAACTTTATAAACAATAGAATTTTATCACTCACATAACACTAATTTTACCTTCTCATGTTCAAAGTGAACATGAGAGGATCCTTATCCAAAAAATTAATATAACTTTATAGAAAAATACTAAACATTACAAAATCATGAACTTATGAATTGTAACAATATTTAACTTCAAAACAAAATTATTCAAATATTATTACCCGTTATACTATCTGCACAAATTGCGTGCGTGCATGGCTTGATGTAATTGGTTTGTTAATTAACAATTAAGATATATAAAAACAAACCCCCAATTCAAAAACCCTAATTGATGAACATCTTCTAACAAAGATGACTTTCAAACTCCACAAATTAACAA
>BQNB010056948.1:4862-38434 GCA_026074375.1 Tanacetum coccineum
TGAAATGCAGGACATACATTAACTGCATATTACATATTTTACACGATGGAACATGCAGATGAATATTAGCATAATCACAGATAAAATACGTTGTTCCCAACCTAAATTTTAGTTTGAATCAACTATACGTTTATCGGTTTTTATACGTGTTGTGCGTTTTTTTTTATGTTTTGTATGTCTTTGATACATTTTTTTACGTTTATGAAAGCTTTCGCATGTTTTCGCTCGTACTCACACGTTTTCGCACGTTTTTCTACGTAAGAACATGTATAAACACATAGAAAAACGTATTAAAACGTATAAATAAAAAATTGGACCATTTGCCCACCGTATTTTGCAACGTTGCCAATTTGGATCGCTTTTAGCATTGAATTTTTGTGATCGTTGCCCATCTTACCCACTTAATATTTTACATGTTGCCCAAAGGGCAAATGGTACAAAAAGGTACCCAACTTAAGGGTTATTTTCAATCAAGGTATCACACTTATTCTTTAGCATAAAAAGGCGCCCAACTTATTTTTTTGGTCAATTTAGGTATTTTCGTTAAATATTTAACGATGGGTGTCGACTCTTGTTAAGAACTGCTGCCCGATCTTGATGAATGTGGGCCCTAATCTCAAAATACTCTCCTTTAACAACTTGGCTAAAATTATCCGCCTTTGAATTTTCTTCTGCTCCGTCATACATCCTGCAGGAAACCAGAGACGCAAGAAAAAAACTACTCCCTCCGTCCCATTTTTATTGTCCATGTTTCCTTTTTGGGATGTCCTAATTTAATTGTCCACTACTAAAAATAGATAAGGAAGTTTGATCAAGTTTACTATATTACCCTTATTTGAAATTATTATTACAAACTTTAAAGAAGATTTAAATTAATTAGCTAAGGGTAAAACTGTCTTTCTGTCAAAAAGTAAGAAAGAGAAAGCAGTAATAAATGCAATTTTCTTAAACTGTGTGTTTTTTGTCGGGGGGACAATAATTTTGGGACGGAGGGAGTAATAAAATAAATAACATTAATCACATGAAAATTTATAGGCCAATAGCATCAAAATGAGTTAACAACCCAGTTAGTAACTAACCCCTATATGCAAAATTCTGATTGTTGAACCAAGTTTTAAAGAGTAACGTTATAACAAAACCCCATATTTCACAAGTCTTTTGAATATTTGAATATGTTTTAAATCTGTTCCACCGCCAACTAGGAGCAACCAGATATTGGTGTTAAAAAAGACTATTAGTGGTAGGAGGGGTCTGGTAGTTGATAATGGTGGGGAGGTTTGATGGCGGTGACGATGATTGGTGGTGGTGGTAACGGCCGGTGAACTTGAAATGTAAAACTTAACGGATGATCGTTAAATATTTAACAAAAATACCTAAATTGGCAAAAAAAAATTAAGTTGAGCGCCTTTTTATGAAAGAAAAAAAGTGCGATACCTTGATTGAAAATTACCCTTAAGTTGGATACCTTTTTGTGTCATTTGCTCTTCCCCAAATGAACCAAACTAGCATGGGCCAAATGGGTTTTTGCAATTATAAAATTAATTAATCTAATAGATTGAACGCAAGTCAGTTCTTTTAATTTAAGTTAAATGAATTGCACCAATGTGTTTTTGCAATTATAAAATTAATTAATTTAATGAATATATGTTAAAACAAATAAATCAAAAGCAAAAAAGGAAAAAAATCACGAAGGGAAAAAACAAGGTGAAAGCTGGAACGTCCGTTAGCCCACTAATTGTAATTGATACCCATTTGGACCAGTGGCGGTCAAAACTGTTTCTAATATTAGCCCATTTAGCCCATTTTAATTATTTGGAGGGACCATTTAGCCACTTATAAAAATACCCATTCAGCCCAATTTTATTACTAATGGGCATAGGAAACAAGTCTTTCCTTTCCACTGGTTCTTGAAAGCTCTCAATCTCCTATTCTCCCATATTGATTCTCCCTCTCGCATTGGTGAAAAAAAAATTACTTATTATATTTATGTGTCTTGTAGTATTTTTACCTTTAAAGTGGCCTTGCTCTCTTGTTTTGATATGGTATCCCTTTATACTTGTCATTATATAAACTATAACTTAGACTGAACTTTATCAAACCGTTTAAATATGAGATGTTTATTGGGTTTTTGCATCCAAAGGTCATTGTACTTTTTATAAATGTTTAATTTGGTCATTATACTATTTTTTTTCATTCAAGCCACTGTATTATTATCAATGTTTAAAATACTAACTAAACTTTGAGAACTTAGACAGTTGAGTCATCTATACTCTTTTTTTTACTCCGCTTCAACCTCCATGTCATCAAATAACTCGCGTCATTTTTGTTATTTTTTTAGAATCAATATATACTTATCTTAATAAAAATAGATATATATGTTAAATTTAATTTGTTTTTTATGCATATTCTAACCGAACATTTAACATTCTAACGGAACATTTAAACAAGCTTAAATTTGTTAATCTAATTCGATGTTTATGTATGTTCGTGGCGGAGTAAAACCAAAAGTACTAATCTCAATATTGTCTTTATCAAGTCATACTATAAGTTTAAGTGTGCAATTGTATCACGATACTCGTATTTGGCGTTGTGCATAAGAATTTTATAAAGTATTAAAAATTATAAATTATAAGTTATTATTGTTAAAACTTATAAACAAGCTTAGTTGATTGTAACTGATGTACAAATAAGTACAAATTAGAAGTAAATAATAATGTGACGTGAAAATAATAATGTGAAATTTTTTTATGACATGAAAGTTGAAATGGAGTTGACATGGAATATAAGTGACTTTATTTTATGAGTTCTAAAAGTTTAGTTACTCTATTAAGTTTAAATAATAGTACAATGACATAAACGATCAGTTTCTACTTTTTCTTTTGTTACATCTGCTATTTGCTACTGCTTTATTTTTTCTGATGGCTCAAGACTGTCTCTACATGTTCGTGCTTTTGTTTCTTGGCATTTACGTTGAATTTTTTTAAGACTTTTATCTTAGGATGTTATTTCAACTTAGTTGAAAACTTCTCTATTGTAAATGAAATATTTTCTTGCTTATTGAATTATTCCGTGTGTTCACTTGCTTCAAATTTAGTTTAGTTGATTGTTTTGTGTATTTGTTTTTTAATCAAGTAGTGGTAAATAGGATGCATAAATACGAAGTATTCTATAATGTCACATATTAGAACACTAATGCTATTAACTAAATATGGGACAACATGTCTTTTATAACACCAAATTTGATCATAACAAAGCACCTATGTATTATAGAGGTGCGCAAACCGGTTAACCAGTTTCGGTTTCGGTTTCGGTTCGGTCTGTCCAAACCGGTTTGGCCGGTTAACCGGTTCGGTTTGGAACCGGTCGGGGGAGTGAAAAACTTGAACCGGTCCAACCGGTTCCTAACCGGTTCGCAGACCGGTTAACCGGTTTTTCCGGTTTATGTTTTTTTCTTCGTTTTTCGTGGTTCAATACCCAATAAACTAAATAAACTTCAACTTTAATTTAATAGAACACATAATACATCAGAAACGAAATACATCGGAAGGGAAAATACATCAAACATAATACATAAACTTAAAACATAATACAAATCAACATCTAACCGGAAGGCTATTCGGATTCGGACAAAGTCAAATCAACGTCTTCTCCTCCGGAACCGGATCCGTTGGACATAACTTCGCTAGCAGCTTCATCTAGTACGATTTCTTCATCCGAAAGTGGTATCGCTTCATTATCTTGCACCTCTTCTTCCAAGATATCTTCTTCAAAGTCTAGGGAGTGTTCAAGACTTGATGTGTTTTGTATTCGATCTTGTGAGTCAAAGTGATCATTTAAACACATACACATCTCCAAAGAAGCTGGTGTTAGTCTTGTTCTTCGGATTGATAACACTCGTCCACTTGTTGAAAAAGTGGATTCGGAAGCTACCAAAGTAGCTTGAACACTTAGCATATCCCGGGCCATTTGGGATAGAATGGGAAACATTGATTCCTTTGCCTTCTAAAAACCAAACACATCAAAACCTGCAAACTCATCGGGCCAAAGATGGGAAAGAAACTCGCTTAAGAGATATCTCTCATATTCAGAGCTCCTTAAATGATCATTCTTTGCCCGTTTGTTGGATTGATCTTTTAACCGGTGGAACAAATTAACCATCAGATTACCTCCTGATTGAGTTGATGAATAGGTTGATTGAGTTGTTGGGTTACCATATTTCAGATAATAAGTATTATACAAACCTTGAAAATATCCGTTGAACATTTCTTTTGCCTTAGTTGCAAAGCCATCATCAAAACACTCCAAATCAATCGTAATCGACTCGATAAGAAAATCTACCCCAGAAACATTGAAATATGGATTTAAAGCGGCCGCACAAGTGATGACCGTTGGCATTTTTTCAAAATATTTCCTAAACTTTTTCTTCATTGGTTTAATAATACTTGAATACATACCACCATTAAGTTCAAATTCGGAAAGTTTGTTACACATCATGTATATTTGTTACAATACCAATGTAGATGTTGGATAATAAACCCCGGACATTCCAATTAAAGTACCTTTCTGTTTTAAACCACATTGGAACATGTGATAGGTGGAATTCCACCTTGCCGTAACATTCTAATTAGGTGATAAACAAGGTTTCTTCGTTTCTCTACACAAGTGAATATATAATTGATAGTTTCTAGTACCCGATTTAAATATATCTTTTAACATTTGTTTAAAAGATTCTTTGATTGCATTTATCGGGGCCACCTTTAAACCGGATTGTACAACCAAGTTAATGATGTGTGCAACGCATCGAATATGATAAACTACGCCCTACATTGGTGGCTCGTATCTTAATCTTAGTTTACCGATTACTTTGGTATTGTTGCTAGCATTATCCAACGCAATTGACAAAATTTTATCTTCCAAATGAAAATCGACAAACACTTTTTTCAACATTCTAAATAAAGCACCACCCGTATGGGGAACCAAAAAGTCTTTGAATGCAATGACCCGCTTTATCATTTGCCAAGTTTTGGGCTCAACCCAATGTGCGGTGACAAAAATGTATG
Source organism: Tanacetum coccineum (assembly GCA_026074375.1). Lineage (NCBI taxonomy): Eukaryota > Viridiplantae > Streptophyta > Magnoliopsida > Asterales > Asteraceae > Tanacetum > Tanacetum coccineum. The sequence goes on from BQNB010056948.1 coordinate 9,923, forward strand.
ATGACGTATAGTCCAACCTCGGGTCATGAACCCGACCCACGAATACTATTTATACCTAGGCCCATGACGAATGGGCCATAGCGACACCAGTACGGGCTTCCAAGGCCCAAACGGTACTGCCTACGGGGCAGCCCATGACATATGGGCTATCACGACAGGGATTTAGGCCCATGAGGTCCAACCAGCGCGCACGCGCGAAGGTATCTATAACAACCGTTACGAACGAATCATAATCATGAGAGGGGTCCACTAGTTATTAAACTAAACGGTGGGGCCTCTTGGTTATTCACCTAATTAATGGGACAAAGCCCATTAGGGTTCGGTGATGATATAAAGGGCACCTAGGCTCTCATCCAAGGTATGCTCTCATAACCTTAACCTTCTACTAAACCCTAAACCGATTACTTACTCTCACGCCGGAGGATAATCGTGGGAGACAATCCCACGGTAAGCCTAACGGTGCTTTGTTTTCTTAGTGCGCAGGTCTCATACACCAAGACTCAATTGATACAGGAACCGGAGCCTAACAGATCCGTATTACACCTAATTCGGATCTAATCAAGGATCGTCCAACTTTTGTATCAACAGATTGGCGCCATCCGTGGGACCAGACACTAAGAACACTGCCAAAATCTAGAATGACAAAGCAAGGAAACTTTACCCAGCGGACTCCGCAGGCGAAGAAGCAGAGCGACCAAGCCTCTAGACAGGTCTCCAAGCAGGCCTCTGGAAGCACCAATACGCCATATGATCTGGTCTTCCCAGCGACGGGACCGTCCCTGGGGACAACCCAGCCAACCGCCACAATCACAAGCACGGAAGATCTACAGCGTGCTGCTTTCACCACCCCTCCTCAAACGGCGCCAGGGACGAATACCACCGAGCCGCCACCCCCACCCATTCGAAACAAGGGTCCCGAGTTAGGGGCTGACAACCTCACACTGGAAGGGGTCGCGACTGAACTGGCGCCGAGTGATTTCGTATCTCAGAACTACGAGACTTTGGTCGCCCTCATGCAAGAGGAAACAAAAAAGAGATCAAGCCAGAGCCTACAGGCCCGACTTAACTTCGGTCCGGAGGACGAAGTATCTCCACCGCGCCACCGAAAGGAAAGGCGCGGAAAGGATAACCGTCGGCCTCCAGTATTTGGTAGAATCGGAAAGCAAGTTTCGGGAAACGGCAATCTTGCAGAACTTGGACATCATGAAAACAATGACCGCGCATCAGCGTTCCGTGATAGGCTTGGGCAGTCGACGAAAAGTCCACAGCATGCTTGGACAAAGGCCTCCCCAGTGAAAGTCCCCCTCCAGGTTCAGTACTCCGAACAGTTCGGCGCAAGCGCCGCAGAAGAGTAAGCTCGTCCTCAGAAGACTCCTCGGACAACGAGGACGCGGAAACGGGACACTGGAAATCCAAGAACAAATATCGTGAAGACGAAGATATGTCCCGTCCATGGCGTCGCCAAAAGGTCGACGCATTTACGCGGCGCATTAGCGATTTCTCGGAGGATAAGAAAAGGCGCATGCCTGCTAACGTAAAAACTTATGATGGGACAGGTGATCCTGACGACCATCTAAAAATCTTCGAATCGGCGGCCACTATTGAAAACTGGCCACAACCCGTGTGGTGCCACATGTTCAATTCCACGTTAGTAGGAAACGCGCGGAACTGGTTCAGCAAACTACCACGCAGAAGCATTGATGGGTTTGAAGAGTTGCGAAGGGCATTCCGCTTAAATTTTACTCAAAGGAAGAAGTGTGCCAAGAACCCTGTCGAGCTTGCCAGGGTGAAACAGCGCCAAGGGGAGTCTACAAGCGCCTACGTAGAACGCTATAAGGACGAATGCATACACGTCAAGGCGTGCCCCGAAATTCTCAAGATCTCAGGGTTTATGAATGGAATAAATAACCCAGAACTTATCAAAAGGTTGAATGATAGGGTCACCCCAAACCGTTGATGAATTTGATAAACCACATGTCCTTTTCAGTCACTGAAGAAGCCGCCGCCACGGACAACAGAAAAGCTACTCCAAACAACAGGTCACAGGAACAGTCCAGGAGACAATCCAATGACCAGAGTAGCAGTCGCAACAACAGCTACCGCGGTCAGAGGGGCGGGCGGGGGAACGACAAGTACACCCCACTGACAATGACCCCAAAGGAGATACTCGCAACAGAAGGTTCAAACTTCCCAAAACCACCACCAATGCGCACTCCGGAGGAGCAACGCGTGGGGAACGGATACTGTGAGTATCATAGGCAGAAGGGCCATACTACCAATGAGTGCGTCCAACTGCGCCAGCTAATTGACAAATTGGTCAAGGAAGGCAGATTGGATCACCTGGTGAAGAACATCAAGGAAGGGAAAGATAAACAAAGGAGCGGAGGCAAGAAAGACGCACCTAGAGACAAGGCTGACACCATCTATATGGTGCAGTCATGGCAGCGAAAAACTAAGCAAAAAGTCAGTCAAAAATTTTCGCATGGAAGTGGCATCTCTTTTCCCACTTTAACTGCGGACAACGCAGTGGTGGAGCCACTTACCATCGAGATAAATGCAGCGGGTCACGACATCCACCGCATGTACATTGATGGAGGAGCATCTGCAGACATACTGTACGAACATTGCTTCCAAAGACTGCGCCCTGAAGTAAAAAGTCAGTTAAACCCGGCCACGACGTCGTTGACTGGCTTCACGGGAGAAAAGATATGGCCCATGGGGCAACTACGATTACCGGTTATGGTTGGCAATAAGGAGCACTCCACAACAGCCTGGATGAATTTTATGGTGATCAGATCACCATCGCCATACAATGGCATTATTGGAAGACCAGGGATCTCAGCGATACGCGCGGTCCCATCCACGGCCCACGGGATGCTAAAATTCCCCGTCGACGGCGGAATTGTCACCATCTACAACACCGCCGCACCGCCTAAAGAATGCAACACAGTCACATGTGACGTGACGCAGACTCAGAGACAGCACGCAACCAAAGTGACAAACTTGAAGGTCGCGATTCATCCCGATTACCCGGAGCAAGAAGTATCGATCGGGGGGTCGCTGTCTGATACGGGTAGGGCGGCTGTGTGCGCACTCTTGCAAAGAAACCTCGATATCTTTGCATGGGAACCAAAACACATGACTGGTGTGCCACGATCGATCACAGAACACAAGTTGAAAATCCGACAAGGATACTCCCCAGTAAGGCAGAAAAAACGCGGGCAAGCTCCAGAGCGCGCTAAGGCCATTCTGGAGGAGGTACATAAACTCGTGGAGGCAGGTATCATGCGAGAAGTCTATTACCATGACTGGCTCTCCAACCCAGTTATGGTCAAAAAGAGCGATGGTAGCTGGCGGATGTGCGTGGACTTCACTGACCTTAACAAAGCATGTCCACAAGACTGCTATCCACTACCGGAGATAGACTGGAAAGTGGAGTCCTTATGCGGATACCCCTTCAAGTGCTTCTTGGACGCATACAAGGGGTATCACCAAATCCAAATGGCCAAGGATGACGAGGAAAAGACAGCCTTTCACACAAGTCAAGGTGTCTATTGCTATACAAAGATGCCTTTTGGCCTAAAGAATGCGGGTGCCACCTACCAGCGACTGGTAGATAACGCGTTCGAGGGGCAAGTGGGCCGCAACCTGGAAGTCTATGTCGATGACCTTGTTATAAAGAGCCACACCGAAGACGAGTTGGTGCGCGACATTGTAGAAACTTTCAGGGCACTGCGAAAAATCAATATGAAGCTAAATCCTAAAAAATGCACTTTTGGGGCTACAGAAGGCATGTTCCTCGGATACTTGATAGAACCTGACGGCATCAAGCCGTGTCCAGAAAAAACAAAAGCTGTCATCCAACTTCCTTCACCGCGCACGATGAAAGAAGTCCAGTCGTTAAATGGGAAGTTAGCCGGTTTGAACAGGTTCCTATCCAAGTCAGCAGACAAGTCACTCCCCTTGTTCAAAACACTCAAGAAGTGCACGAAGAAGGGAGACTTCCGTTGGACTACGGAAGCAGAAGAAGCTTTCACGCAGCTCAAGCAGCATATAGCAGCACTTCCCACGCTAGTCGCACCCCGACCAGGGGAGGAGTTGATTATGTATTTATCCGCGACGCATGGGGCAATTAGCGCCGTGCTACTGACAGATAGGGACTCCGTACAAACACCGGTATACTTCGTAAGTAAAGCACTCAAGGAAACGGAGATCAACTATAGCGCAATGGAGAAGCTGATCCTGGCGTTAGTATTTGCCGCCAAAAGACTGCGCAGATATTTCCAAGCGCACCCAATAGTGGTAATCACAGATCAACCCATCAAACAGGTTATCTCTAAACCTGATGCGTCGGGGCGATTGCAAAAGTGGAGCGTGTTGCTAGGGGAGCATAACATCTCTTATAGACCACGCACCGCAGTGAAAGGACAGATACTGGCGGATTTTCTCATCGAAAAACCAGAAACCGATGCTGTACTCCCCCAGAGCGAAGTAAAACTCCAAGAACCATGGATCTTATTCACGGATGGATCGTCATGCGTGGACGGGTCGGGCGCAGGCCTCATCCTCACTAACCCGGAAGGAATGGAATTCACTTACGCACTGCGCTTTGAATTCACAGCCACGAACAACGAGGCGGAGTACGAAGCCCTAATTGCGGGACTACGCATTGCAGCTCGAATGGGTGTACGTAACCTAGAAGCAAATGTGGACTCCCGTTTAGTAGCCAACCATGTGTTGGGCGAATATGTGGCTAAAGAAGACAACATGATTCAATACCTCGACAAGACCAAGTCGCTAATCCAGGGCTTTGATAGATTCACCATTAGGCAAGTTCCTAGAGGTGACAACAAAAAAGCGGATGCCTTAAGTAAGATCGCATCCACAAGCTTCGCGCACCTATCAAAGCAGGTGTTGGTCGAAATCTTGAAGAACAAATCCATCTCGGAGATGGAGATATCTACGGTGATAGAAGAGCACGATCCTATGTGGATGACCCCTATCATCGAATTCATAAGCAAGGACACGCTCCCTCATGAACAAAAGGATGCCCGGCGAATACGCCGCACTGCGCAGAGATTCAAACTTCGAAATGGTGTCCTCTATCGACGTTCGTTCCTACAACTATGGCTCTAATGCGTCGGACCTATTCAGGCAGACTATGTGCTACGCGAGATTCATGCGGGTTCATGCAGTATGCACTCAGGACCACGATTTGTAGTAGCTAGAGCTTTACGGTCTGGGTACTACTGGCCCACCATGCACCGCGACGCTCGCGACATGATAAAGAAATGCAATGATTGCCAGGTACATAGACCAATCCCGCGCCAACCACAACAAGAGCTAACACCCATCACCTGGCCATGGCCATTCCACAAGTGAGGTATCGACATCGCTGGTCCCTTCCATGTTGCTGCGGGAGGCTTGAAATTCCTTCTCGTGGCTATAGACTACTTTACTAAATGGATCGAGGTGAAAGCGGTCGCGACAATCACAGGGAATCAGGTAAAACGATTTGTTTGGGATAACATTGTGTGCCGTTTTGGATTACCTGGAGAAATAGTTTCGGACAATGGGAAACAATTCTGTGATAACCCGTTCAAAGACTGGTGCACGAGATTAAGCATTACACAGCGTTTTGCGTCGGTTAAACACCCACAGACCAACGGTTTGGTTGAGCGCGCAAATCGAAGTCTAGGCGAAGGAATCAAAGCGCGCCTGGATAGACATAAAGGCAGGTGGGTAGAGGAATTGTCACATGTCTTGTGGGCACATCGCACAACAATCAAAGTTAGCACAGGGGACACTCCCTTCTCTCTTGTCTATGGGACGGAAGCCGTTATACCAGCCGAAATCGGAATGCCAACTATTCGTACCGCGGAGGTCAATATCGCAACCAATGACGACGAGCGACGTATAGACTTGGACATATTGGAGGAAAGGCGCGAACAAGCAGCCATACGTGAGGAAAAAGCAAAGTTACAAATGAAGGGATACTATGACGCTAGAGTTCGAGGAGTCTCATTTAGACCAGGCGACTTCGTGTATCGTGCTAACGACGCAAGCCACGCGGAAGACACAGGAAAGCTGGGACCAAAGTGGGAAGGACCCTACGAGGTTACGGAAGCACTTGGAAAAGGAGCATACAAGCTGCGTGACATGGAGGGGCGTGAGTTGCCCCGCACGTGGAATATCTGCAATCTCAAGAAATGCTATCTTTAGGGAAGTACTCACTGGGTATATGCGTACTTATATTTTTTTTAGGACAAATGTTTTTTATTTTTGCAAGTATTCATTAAATGTCGCGGTTTCTAGCTAACTCCGCGACACAATTCACTTTACATGCTTATTGTGAGTATCTATTTACGTATCAATATTGTTGTTACATTATTCTGTGCCTACGCGGCGTGCATGCACCTAATAACCCCACGATGGGAAAAGGATGAGTAAACCTACTAAATGACTCGTTGAGTAAGAGGGTTGCAAACCCATCAACATTGGATCATGAATCCTTGTTAAACACCTTTCTCTCAAGACGTTGGAGTAAGTTTCGATGCGCATTCCACGATGGATGCGCAGCAGCGCACACGGCGCACGTTTAACAAATTTGGAGTCGAAACTTTTGACTTCTTGATATGGTATTCGCGGTACGCCGCATGTAATTGTAATGTCAACCCATACATATAAACTTAGCATATTTTGCAGTCATGAACTTTGTAATGACTATGTTCACAACAATTTGCCACATGGCACATCACAAACAAGTCTTTCATGCAAAGGCAACTAATTGTGCACAAACATATTGTCCACTGTTCTAACTAATATTGTGTGCGTACAATCGCACAAGCCACAATAACAAACGACCCATACTATGGGTCCAAAAGGATAGCTTTTACAACAGAACCATGAGTTTGGTTGAACAAAATTTGCTAACATACACAATTACGATAAGTTTGCACAAGGAAGAAAGACTAGATACTGTGACAACGACTTCGCTCTGAACTGCCAACTTGGTACGCAGCATTTCCAGCCTCCTCAAGCTTCCCCAGAAGTTCACTATCTTTCGGTGACACAGTCGCCACGCTAACTGGTACTCCATCAGAACGGGGGATGTGCGCAGCACCAACACCGCATAATATTGCCTTGCCCTTCACCCCCTTCTTCTTAGCAAGCCTTATGGCGTGGGCCTCTAAAGACTCCTTCAACGGGATCTCCTTCTCAAGTGCAAAAGGATTAAGGATGTCACGAGGACTGGCAAAGATAGGTACCTGCAGTTGCGCCACGTCCGGCTTCAGAAAGTAATCAGGCTGGGCCTCAGCGCCCTCGGTGGCATGCCTAGCCAAGGTTAACCCCGCCATTATCACACCTATGGGGTAATCCTGGTCACGCTCCAGCTGTGCGATATGAGGCAGCTCTAACAATTTCATCGCCTCCATAGCCGCAACAAGCTCCTCATATGCATTATGATTATACCCAGGTACCTGTGCGGCAGGCACTGTCAGCAGCTTCTTTTCATGCAGTTCCTCCACCGCTTCCGCCTTACCACGAGCCAAGGCACACTTCACAACATCCCCAAAGGACTGCTTGACCTCCTGCGATTCCAAAGTGCTCATGGCAGCAAGGCGCAAACCATGGCTTATGAGCCACCTGCGCTCAGCAATCGCGGACAACATGTGAGGGTACAGCTCCTCATCATACTCAATGCTGAGTTTGCGTAACTTCTCCTCCTGCTTCTCCAACAGCCCCTCCACTCTCTGGCGAAACTCATCCAGCCCAGCAAAATGGTTGTTCTTACCCCCCTCCAAGTACTTCACTGCCCAGTGACAACTTGCCTTGTAATCCGCAGAATTCGCACGCTCTTGCTCTACCTTGACAAGCAGCGCCATTTTTTCCTCGGCAAGCTTTTGTGCATGAGACCTCGACGACTCTGCCTCAGCCTGCGCATCTGCCAACTGTGTCTTCAGCAGCAGGATCTCTTCATCCTTCTGTACACTCTGGCTGCGTTCACTAGCAAACCTTGCTCTCAGCTGCGCCACCAGCGCGGCTTGCTGCGCAGTGACCATATCAAACTCCCCCATAAGCTGATCCACTGGCATGCCCTCAAATGCCTTGGGACCTGTCTCCCGATCCCTCCTTGATAGCTCATGGCAGCAAGGCGCAGACCATGGCTTATGAGCCACCTGCGCTCAGCAATAGCGGACAACATGTGAGGGTAAAGCTCCTCATCATACTCAATACTGAGTTTGCGTAACTTCTCCTCCTGCTTCTCCAACAGCTCCTCCACTCTCTGGCGAAACTCATCCAGCCCAGCAAAATGGTTGTTCTTACCCCCCTCCAAATACTTCACAGCCCAGTGACAACTTGCCTTGTAATCCGCAGAATTCGCGCGCTCTTGCTCTACCTTGACAAGCAGTGCCATTTTTTCCTCGGCAAGCTTCTGTGCATAAGACCTCGAAGACTCTGCCTCAGCCTGCGCATCTGCCAACTGTGTCTTCAGCAGCAGAATCTCTTCATCCTTCTGTACACTCTGGCTGCGTTCACTAGAAAACCTTGCTCTCAGCTGCGCCACCAGCGCGGCTTGCTGCGCAGTGACCATATCAAACTCCTCCATAAGCTGATCCACTGGCATACCCTCAAACGCCTTGGGACCTGTCTCCCGATCCCTCCTTGATATGTCATCAGCAGTCAAGGGACTAGTCTGGGGTGGGGACTGTACAGCATGCGTCACCGGCGCAGAGGAATCGCTAGTAGCCTCGACACTGCGCACAAATAGCAAACAACCAACCAATAATGAGGATTCCACATTACTTTATTATGATTGCGTACACTAAACACTATTACTGGACAGACATAGAGGCTAAATTACTTACTTGGGGGGAGGAGTCTCGGTCACCTCCTTAGCAGCAAGCGTGGGTGGCGCATCCGGGGTTTCCTCCTCAGTCGATGTACTACCACCTAGACTGACATGACGCACCCTCTTTGACGTGCCCGCGCCGTCATCACTGGTGGCCCTCTTGCGTTTCAACCCAGAGTCAACTTCTCCAGCCTCACTTTCAGCCCCTGCGACATCAGCATCCTCTGAAGAACCAACGCTTGTTGCGTCTAGCCTGGGGGGCTCCACAGTTGCACCTGGTACACTGCGCAGTGGTGTGGGTGCTAATACATCAGTACTCTCAACCTCTGGTTGCTCCAGCACAAGTTCCATTGTGCGCCCTGCAGTACTTTCCAACAGCGGCTCCTCACCATCTCTTAAAGGGCGCACCCCCTCGGTCACCAGCTTGGGCTTACTCAAATGAACCACGCTAAACAAATCCATTTCTGCGCAACACAAAACGAAAACAAAAAACAAATGGTTACATAAGCTTAAATAAGAAAGAGCGCTTACACTACTAAGCGAGGGAGAAGGAAGGACAAGCACCCACCCTGGCCGTCATCGCCTATAAACGTCGGCACTTCCTCGGGGCTTTGGAAATAATTACGACTAATGCCCATGTGGCATAGAAAGGCTTCCGAGTATGCGTTGATAGGGATACGGTTCTCATTTATAAGTTCCGCATCCTCCATACTATACGACCCGGGGGGTGGACGCTCATCCCTCGGCAATGACCCCTGAGTATAGAATGCGAAGTCCCAGGGAACCAACGCATCATCTACCCAGAAGAACATCTCCCTCCAACGCCTTAGCGCATCTAATTTTTCGGTATAGCACTGCAAACGCCCGGCGCGCTTGGAAAACGATACCCATCCGTTTGACCAAGAGGTGTGATAGAAGGCGCGGAACAAATGGACCGTGGGATGAATTGCCAATAGGCGGCAATTAACCTCAAAATTGGTTATTTTTGCCGCGCCTATGCAGTGCAATTGGGAAATATGAAGACGATAATGATTCAGGACGTTGCACATAAACAACGAAAGGGGCACACGTTGATTGGCAAATTCAAAGAACCGTGTGTATACCCCAACCTTCCCCACTGGGAAATCCGCTATACTCGCACTCGCAGCCGGCACTACCGGGTGCAGTGCGAATGGGATGTAATACTCAGATGTGAACTCACGAAGTTCCTCATCTGTTATTTCTGATGTAAAATCAGTAAGTTGCAACACCATGATTTGTGAAGCAAGGGTTTGGATGCGCACGCGCGTATTACCTGTGTCTGATTTTTGATGATTAATGGAAGCTTTATCAATGGTGGTGGAAAAGATTTTTTTTTTACTGTGGCACTAACAGTGAAATGGAGGCGAACCCTTATATAGGGCAAGTTGTTACTGACACGACGCCGGATGAGGAACACGTGTCCCCCACTTGTCCTAATCGTGTGGTAGGGGTGCAACGTATAAGCTATGTTCTAGCTACCTTCTCACGAATTACGAAGAGGCATTTTTGCGACTCAAGTTGACCAGATTCATTGTTCTGGGCGGGACAATTTCTTGTTTCTTCCACAATACGCATCCAGGGATATTTACCGCGACTATTTGTAGTCTAGCATCCGCGGTCTTACCAAGCGCATACTAGACTGGGGGGACATGATGACGTATAGTCCAACCTCGGGTCATGAACCCGACCCACGAATAGTACTTATACCCAGGCCCATGATGAATGGGCCATAGCGACATCAATACGGGCTTCCAAGGCCCAAATGGTACTGCCTATGGGGAAGCCCATGACATATGGGCTATCACGACGAGGATTTAGGCCCATGAGGCCCAACTAGCGCACACGTGCGCAGGTATCTAGAACACCCGTTACGAACGAGTCATAATCATGAGGTGGGCCCACTAGTTACTAAATAACGGGGACCATTACGTCGTTTACTAAATAACGGTGAGGAACCTCTCGGATACTAACCTTATTAAATGGGACAAAGCCATTAGGGTTTGGTGAGTAATAAGAGTGAGCACCTCGTCTCCCATCTAAGAATGCCCCTCTTAACCCTAACGTCTACTAAACCTAAACCGATTACTTACACCTCGACGCGCGGAGTATAATCGTGGTAGACAAATCCCACGTTAGAAGAGATCTAACGTGGCTGTTTTTTTTTTAGTGCGCATGTCCGCCATATACATCAAGACTTTAATTATACAGGAAGGACGGTAGCCTAACAGATCCGTATTAGCCCCTAATTCGACCTAATCAAGGATCGTCAAACATTTTTGTATCTAACTATGTATTAAATAGTGCCACGTCAAATATTTTTAAGGATAATTACAAATAGAAGATAGTAAAAAGATTTTGCATTCTTTAAAAAATTTAATACTTTGATGCATCAAAAGAAAAAGTAGAAACTTGATGCTTTTAGACCATGTAGCTTCTTTTCTAATGTTGTTATTCTAAACTTTTTCTATTTAAGAAAAATATTGTCACCTATACTATTTTCATTATAAAATCTCCGTTGCTATTACGAAAACCCGTCTAGTATTAATATAAGCATGATAAATGAGACGGACAAAGTAAAAAATAAGTATATGAGATTTGAGATACAAATTTATATCATTACCTAAATTTAAAATTATAAAAATATGTTTTTAGAACGGAGTTATAATGAAGTATTATGTACATCTTCATCTTTATCCTACGTAAAATGAGAACTATAGAAATTACTGAAGCAGATTTAGGTTGTTATGTAAATGTTTGTATTATTATCCATTAAATATACACTGTTTATCTTGATTACAACAAAAAAAAAATAAAAATACAAAGAATTTTGTTTAAGCCACACACACAACATACTACACACCACACCTTATGTATTGAAGGTCAAGGCATAACGATCTTCATCAATTATGTAAAATTTCCACACGGTCAATTAATTGATAGTCTATGTCCAATGACAAACAATAATGTGTACACATGTGGTTTCATCCACAACTTGTGCAAAGATAAATTCAAAAGAAAATGAAAGAAAAACGTATGACAACAGTTAAAATGCGCCAAAATAACTAATTTTCATAGAAATGAAAAACAAAGATAAAAGAATTCGGATAGATTAAATGTAAAGAAATAACATGTAGTAGTAAAAAGCATATATTGTTGTACGTGTTAATTTCTTTCAATTATTCCTAGATAATTTCAAATTTTCTTACTCCAAAATAACTAATTTTCATTATATATTAGTTGAGTTTGATTTACTATATAGGAAAATTCTGTTAAATTACTTTGTTCAAATACTTGCATCATGTTGTTACCAACATAAAACTTCATCATAAAACTTTTCTAATTAGAAATAATGCAATAATATCAATAAAAAAATACGGCATCTTATATAGTAGAGTTTGTAGATAAATTTTTCGAAATTATGAAAATTGTGATTAATTAAAGCAAGTCGCCTATTTTTTTAAGAACTACGTTAAAAAAGTTGACATAAGTTGATGAATAGTTTTGAAATTATTTTTTGGAACTATTTTTTGAAACTATTTCAAAAACTTGTCATACATATGATACGGGGTTTAACAACGGTTTTAAATCAACAATGTTTGAATTTTGGTACCCTACTACAGTAATAAAAATAAATGATTCAACTTAATACTTCTTATAACGTGCTTTTGATAATCATATCGTAAATAGAGATTGGGTATCGAATCAAGTTTATATACTATTAAGGATTTAAAACTTCGTCGTCCTCGTATTGAAAATATTTGTAGCCTTTAAAGCTTTTGTTCTCGTGAAATTTATCATCTATCTTTAGAGCGGACTAATAATTAATGAACAATATAGGAACAAGAACAAAGAAAAACAACCAAAATGATAGAGAGAATGCGAATTGTATTATTAATGTCACCTATGAATCTTCAACTCAAACAGTTACCCAAATACCCCCCATAAACTATGTTGTTTTTGTGTTGATATCATAAAAAACTCTTTTAGGTCAAAATTCTATGTCATATGTCAAATATACACGTAATTGCCCCAAAATTTTAATTGTCAAATATACATTTTTAATGTGAAATAAGACAATTTATAAAACAAACAATATTATTTATTTAGACTTTATAGCCACTTCTTAAGTAAGATGTGACAATCAAATTAAGACCCAAAACCTCTTAATAAAACAAACACACAACCGAAGTATCCTCTAACAAAGGATCTCCTAATTACACGGTACATATTTAAAAGGTATATGGCCATTGATTCCATAATTATTTATAATATCAACTATATCATGACGTTTATGGGCAGAATGTAATGACATAGTTAGCGCCAGTGTTACATGTAAAAGTGCTTGAACGGTCATCATAAGCGTAAGAATAAGCCTTGGGGCAAAGATTCTTGAAAAACCTCGAATAATCTGTTGGCGGGCATGTGCTTGGTGTATTGTAAGCTCCAGTGCAACAATATTGTGGCGTGTTAAACTGCACACATGCACTTCTACATCCAATTGTCGCACCAGCTCCATTTCTCAGAGCTAACTGAGAAGGGCATTGAGCGTTAATATCAACTGGACAATCCGCTGTTGCACAACCACCGTTCGGAACAATAGAAACCGGTAAATTAAAACCGTCAACATTACTAACATCATAAGTGTCTTTTCCACCTGAACCTCCAATGGTAAACTCAGCAAGCGTTGCAGGTGGGATTGCACCGGTACCGTTGCATGCTTCTTGACCCGAACCACAGTCTCCGCTGTCACACTGGAATCTTCCACCATTATTTGAACATTCAAATCGAGCCCAGACTCACAACCAAGGCGTAAGGATGTTAAATATACGTTCGAGGCACCGATGCAAATTGGAATCCTGTGGTCGACGCTGCCGCTCCACCTCCGGTCAATGTTGCCTGAGTCATACGAAATGGGCAATTGTTTCATAATGGTGAAAAACAGCAGATGAACCCCTGCATGCATGCAAAATTCGTTCATATTTAAGCATATATAAAATTTATTTTTGAACGGAAAAAAATATAAACAAGCAATGTAGCAAGAAAAGAAATACAAAGATACTAAATGCGGGTTTTTTAAGCAATCATCACTAGAGAACTTTCGTACTACACCTACAATAACACCAAGAAAGATGGAATAGACAATATTCTCAAAAGGATCGATCTAGACTGCTTATTAACATCAAAAGTAGAACGATTCCGAAATCCCCAATAAGAGCCACCAAGCAACGTATGAAGAGACTCCCTTCCAAAAAACCTTGTAACTGAACCCGAAGACGAAAAGAAGAGAACCACTCGTCCCCAATCTGAGAACGAACTGCCAAAGCAGGAAATCGATCTCCCACCAACGGCAACACATGCAAAACCACCTGAGAATAGAGGAACATCGAAATAACAATGATGGACGATCCTCTTCATCCGCAAACAACGGCAAGAAGTGGACTCCAAATAACACCTATATAGTGGACCAGATTGTATCTAGTAGGCCAAACACCCCCGCCTAGCACGCCACATAAAAACATTAATCTATAATAGGAATTAACTTAACCCACCAGTCGGCTCAGAATGAAGGGGAGCTCCAAATCATCAAAATCAAGACGAGTATCTTATCACACTAAAATCACCACTGCTAGAAAGGAGAAATGCCAACGATCTTTAGACGTTGAAAGAACCACTTGAATTAAAAACAAATTAAAAACTGGAATTCTTGCTGTTCGACCCCCATCCTCTAAACTTGATCCCAAAAGACGAACCATGGTGCCAGCCACTTAGCCGCCACACAAATGATTGGGATCAGAATCAAGGGAAAACAAACGCGACACAACTCCCACAAGGTAATATCCCCCATCCAAGACTCTTCCCAAAACTAGTAGATTGACCATCCCCGATACGTTTAGAGCAATATGACAAGAAATCAAATCCAGAAGACTTAAGCACTTGAACTTCCTTCAAAATCGAACTCCATATGGAAACCTTACGAACTGAATGAGAATCAATCTTATCCCCATGAACCGCTTGGATAACACGAAACCACAAAGAATCATCTTGCGAAACGAAACGCCAAACCCACTTTAAGAGGAGCGCTCGATTAAGAGCGAAATAACTCGAAACCCCAAGACCCCCTTTTTCTTCTTCGAAGCTAACACCTTAGTCCCAAGCAATCCATGGAACTTTTTTCTCCAACATGCTTGCACCGTATAAAGAGTTTACCTACGAATTGACTCCATTACCTTAAGCACGCCTTTAGGAACCTTAAAAATGGACATGTTATAAAGGGGAGATGCACCGAGAACTGATTTTAACAAAGTAAGCCTACCACCAATCGAGAGGGTTTTCGCTTTCCATTTAGACAAACGAGATTGAAGCTTTAAAATTACATCATCCCAAGTTATGAACGAGTCATCCCACCCCCACCATAACCCAAGATAACGGAACTTGTTTCCATAAAATCGGCAACCCTAAATAAAAAAAAAAATAAAAAAAAAGAAGAAGCCATAACCTCAACGCTAGACAGCGATACCCCCACACCAAAAATTTGGCTTTATGAATGTTAATCTGTAATCCCCGCTCAGATGGAACATTTAAGAAAATTGATAATACCTCTCCAAATATTATCAAATGGGGGACCATTCCCCATAAAAAAGGCGTCATCCGCATAAAATAAATAGAGATAAAGCCAAAGACCCCGAACTAATGCCTTTTAAACACAATCTTCATCAACTCTTTAACAAACGATAAAATGCATAAGCTTCCATAACAAGAATAAAAAAAAGGCGATAGCGGATTCACTTTGGTGGGGGGGGGTTTTAAGGACCCCGATGGATTATGAAACTCGTCAGACGGACTCCATTAACTATTAACGAAGCCATAGCAACATCAGAAATACCTCTAATCCAAGTACACCAAGTCGAACCGAATCCAAAAGCTCAAGGACGTCAAGCAAGAAGTCCCAACAGAACCGAGTCATAGAGCCTTTGCAAAATCAACAAAAAAAAACAACGCTTATCTTTTTCTTCCTTTTACACCAATCAGCAACTTCGTAAAAGAATGAAAGGACCATCCAAGAACTTCTTCCATCAACAAACTCGGGATTGTATTTGTTAAGACACAAGCCTGCTATAACCAAAGCCAAACGGCTTGCCAAAATCTTAGTGACGACCTTATAAAACACCCTAATAAACTATAGGGCGATAATCGTGTGACAGTAAATTTTCATCCAGGACTTTTGGGATTAGAGCAATAAAAGCAGTATAACAACCCTTAGAGACGAGCCTGTTTAAAGAAATGCTCACTTCTTCACAGTAAATCCGGACCAATAAGTCCTTCCCAAAATTTTCTAAAGTAATTCAAAAGTGAACCGTCCGGGCCCGGGAGACTTATTGACCTCCACATCCACACAGCCAATCAATCTCAGCAAAGTAGACACATGACGCTCTAAGTCTGTTCAACCAGATCCTGTAGATAACCAAATCGAAAGAGAAACAGCGTTTCAAGTCTAGCCTATGTGGCTTATTAAAACGCAGCTTCATAGGATCTTTAAAAGCTTTCCTTCACTAAGATAGGATCTGTGCACCACGAACCATCACAAACATCACCACGGATGGCTAGATTAGACGATATCATGTTAATGATTCCATAAAATACTTTGAGTTCTCGTCACCCTACAAATCGGCCCAACTGACATTATTCTTTCTGGACGAAATCCATATCTTTCATCACCTATAGATCATTCATTTACTCAATCAGTCCTTGTCCCTAAAAATCAAGCGATCAATAGGCCCAGTAATGATCCAAAACGTTTATCAATTATCACGAAGCTCAGAAACAATGGAGTCTATAGAACCTGCAACTCTGAATTGTCTAAACTTTAACCCCAACCTTGATAATTTTTATGAGCTCTTGTAACTTCTTTTAAACCGAATCATTCTTATTATTGCCGAATAAGCCAAGGCCATCCAAGTCTGTTCACCAAATCATCAAACCAACGAGATTTGATCCACGAATGTAATAGAACCTGAAAGGAATCGGTCCAAAGTCCACTTTAACTTCACATAACAAAATCGGACGATGGTCCGAAAGATGCCGGTCCAAACATAACGCCGAAATGGAGGGGAAAATAGTAAGAATACCATCCGAAACAAGGAACCTATCCAACTTACTCATTTTTTCCGCCGAAGGGTGTGACCAAGTAAACGTGTAACCCTCCATTTTAATATCCACTAAACAGAAGAGAGATATGAAATGAATATAAAAACTAGCGTTATTATCATTAAAACACGTACCCTCGTCTTCTTCAACCCCTGTACGCACTTCGTCAATAGTCGCCCATTAAAAAACCTCCTCCATTCCCAACGTTCCAACAAATCAGTAAATATTCCCATAACACCCGTCTCAAGAAGGATGTCTGCGGGGCGTAAAAATAGAACACAACAAGAAAGCATATTTTTTACTAGGTATCCACGTCCCATAAATGCTACAAACGAAACCTGAGATCGTGCAAACATAATCTTTCTTGAAAAAAGATTCCTCCCAAATACAAAGAATTCCACCAGAATTACCAGCCGCTTCACTAAACACGTAGTCATAATTCGAGTTACCCCACATAAATTTCACATCCATGTGAGACACCTTCTCCATCTTCGTTTCTTGAATTGCAATAAAATTAAGTTCTATTATATTAGATAACCCTTTTACCCACTCCTTTTTTGGACTTGCTACCAGCCCTTGAATAATTTAAGACAAAAATTCATCTAAAAACAGCCCTCGACTCCTTTGCTATTATGATGTGATTCATATCTTTTTTACACCCCTCCATAGAATACCCATAGCCCTACCCACAATGAATCATCTCATCGAGCACTCCCAAAACAGATCCCCCTTTATTATTCCCACTTCCCCCAACAGAGTTAAACGAAACATCTTCATGGACCACTTGAGAATTGTTCATTACCTTAGCACTTATCGTTGGTGAAAACTCCTAAGTCTATTCCTTTGTCACTGAATCAAAGATCCCACAGGCGAGAACCCCGGGGGGTGTGACAGAGACGGACTCGGTTCCAAATTCTCCTCTACAGGCTTCTTTAGACCTAATAGATCATTAAGTCCAAACGGATCAGCAGAAATTTCTTATACCACAGTGTACTACAGTGTTCCATTGACTTAGAAGATTTTTCCATAAAAACGTTTCAGCAACATCTTCATCTCACATATTAAACTCACGCCTCCTCTTTCTCATACTTGTTATACTATTATCTTAGATCCTACTCCTTGAACAGATTCGTCTTCCGAGGAATAATCATGTTCCTTTATAGATTCAAAAGAAGGAGTCCAAGTAAATAGCTCTTTTGCGCGAACCATATACACTTTACCTTTAACAATAATTTTAAAAGATTCAAAAATGGACACCGGATGTTTAGTTAAAATGCATAGACGCTTACGTCCAAAGGAAGTCTCATACGAGTCTTCAATGTTCAGCACTTCTCCCCATTTGTTACCGATTTTATCAAACGATTTGCGAGACCAAGCATAAAGTGGGACTCCCTCAATATCTAACCACACTACTCGTTCATCACTGGTACAAAGTCCGGATTAAACTTCCAGTAACACTTGAAACCAAGAAATGATCCCATCATGATTAACTCAATTTCTTTTCGTACAGGTTTTCACATTCAAACATAACCCACAAGCCTCCCAATATAGGACAAATTGTAACATTCACTAATCCCTCGGCCCACGGAAGGTATTGTAACTAGGTAATGGAAACAAAGACTTACTCTCCCCATAGCACAATTAAAGAAATCCCCTTTCCACAACACACTCCTCATCTAACACCGATAGCGAGGATCAATAAATAAAGAAAAATAAAAAATACAACGAATTTCTAGTTGGACCAACTGAGTTTACCCATTAACAACAAAACATAAGAAGTCACACCTCCCTTTTACTTATGAAACCCGTTTGAGCCATTCCAATGGTCTGCACCCTTCATCGAATCAGTATTATTGGGGATCATTAGTATACGGATTCAAGAGGTTTTTGAGGCCTATCATACCTAACCTGATTTTCAAACAAATGATTAACTCCCAATCCTAACGTGCATAAATTCGTCACCAATCTATCGAGAGTTAAAGACCTTAGATGAAACGACAAATGCCAATCACTCCCTGCTTTAGACTTTTTATTCGGATAAACACATCAAAAACCGGTTCCATATACGCTAACATTTGTTCCATAGATCACGAGAATTGACATAATCTGAAAAATAATTTACAAAAACCGAATGGGTAATTTTCTGGTAAAATCTTCATTGGGAAAACTGACTGCCTGGTATTTCATATAGTCCACCAGTCATCTTGTATTGAAGGAGTTCCAAACACACAATCACCAAAAAGAAAGATCAAACCCTAAAAACATCCATTGGAAAGGAGATCTAAAACTAATGATTATCGTCGAATCAATAAAGAGGTGATTTAGCGATAACCAATGAAATATACAAACCCTAGATCTCACTAAATCAGATGAATGGTAAATACTAGAACCAAGAAATCGATTAGAAATCGAAACCCCAAATTCTAAAAATCAGGGGGGGGGGGGGGCGTCGAAATCTAACAAGAGAGATTCAAGAAAGCTATTATCATCTACACAATCAAACGTTATTCGATGAATTGAAATCAAATCAGTTAGGCAAATCGATTAATTAGTGGATCTTGGATCTTGAAGATGAAAGATGAGGACCTCATGGATCTAGGGTTTTGTGTGTTTTTTTGTTTGTTTTAATATTATAAGCATATATATAGTTAACGAGTATGTTTTGGTTAGATTAAAAAGACATGCAAGCATGCATGCATATAATATATAAAGTACGTAAAGCTTTACCATGAATCAAGTTGATGGCTAGAAGAAGAGCATAGGCGAGTTGCTGAAATCCCATGTTTGTAATTAAGATATATGTTATTTGTGATGAAAAACTACCAATACGAGGTTAGTTTTTATAGGCGGAACCATTTGATTGCATGTCGACATATATGTCTTAATCTGATAAAATGTTTAGTTGACTTAATCAACGCTGAATGATATAGATATCATTTAAGCAACGTAACGTTTTAGCAGACATTCCATGTTGGTGCAGTACTTCTTTGGTTTTTCAAAATAAATTTAACACCATATCATGTTTAAAATCAACTTTCCATCGTTTGTTCTATACCAATGGTATACACCTTAATTTTTTTATTTCTTTTTAATATAGCAGAAATTGTATATATAAAAGCCATCCTAACATGGAACTAGGGAAAAGCAAAAACATGATTACATAAGAGTAGTACAAGGACTAATGAACCAATCTATCCATGTAAGAGAGTATTTTTTTTCTCTAGATTGAATCCAAGTGTAGGAATTGAGCTTGATGTCGTTGAAAATCATGTCGTTTCTCGGTTTTTTGATGTGAAAACCATCGCGTATCCAAAGAACCCATGCGTAGAGTCGTTTGAACTACGACATCAAAGAATTTGATTTGGTTGGGAGGCAATTGTATCCGGTCCGCCAAGCTTATTGCATCATTAGGGCTTGAAATATTGGAGATATGTAAACCCCCACCAATTAAGAACCTCCAAGCAAGTTGACTTAGCAATGCAACACTCAACAAAGATGTCGGGGTTGTCGTTACAAATGGGGCAAAGGACGGAATCATCATCGATGCCACATTTGTCAAGATTTAGTCTAGTGGGAAGCCTCCTATGATTTCGCCATGATGAGATGTTTACTTTTGATGGGAGAATATTGTTCCAACAATACGGCACCGCGGGAAGAAGGCTTGTGGTCTTGGATATATGAATACGCATTGCCTTAACCAAGAAATCTTTTGAGTCGCTAAGAATGCACGTCCACTTGTCTGAATCGTTTGTGTAAATAACAATCTGTGTAAACATGTTAATAAGGATTTCATTATCTCTTTTATAGTGATGATCTATGTTACATAATTTTTAAGTTCATAATCTTTACAAAAATGGCGTAAATAATATACAGACATAAGTGAAATTAATCATGTAAATTTTCGGATTAGGTGACGTTTGTTGTCGGTTTGCGATAGCTATGGTTTTCATATTGTTGTAGTTTTGGGTTTAGTTGATAGCAACGACGTAGTTCGTTACTCTAAGCGATGTTGTTAAAACCGTGTTGACGTCAAGATCATCAAAAGAACACATAAAATTCCTCCGATCGATAATGTCGAAATAATGCCGTACATCTTTACATCGTTCCTACCGGAGACTATAAGGAAATGATGGTTGGTGAAAAAACTCGTCTCTAGTGAGCTTTTATGGATTTGTTATAGAAATTAAACTAAACTAATATATGTTGAGGTAAGAAATTTTGAAATTATCAAGTAGTAATAAACGGGAGAAACTGATAAGTACTTACTACTACATGTTACTTCATCACATTTATCTACCAAAATTCTTTTATCTTTGCTTTTCATTGCTATGAAAAAAATAAGTTTCCCGTTGCATTTTAACTATTGCCGTACGTTTTTCATTTTTGCCCCACACAAGTTGTGAAACGCACATGTAACACTGTCGTTGCAACTTGACACTGACTAGAACTTAATTGACATGTGAAATTCTACAATTAATCTAAATCGTAGGCCTCAACCTTAAATACACGGTCATTGTCACAATTAATGTTATTTACGCGTTGCATTAGATAACAACTAAATTTGCATATGTAATTCTATACATTCTCATTTTACTCGTAAAACTTCTTTTTCCTCCATATTACTTAGGATAAAGCTGAAGATTACCAATATTTTCTTTTAAAAACACCGTTCTAAATAACATATTTTCCTATTACTAATGTGAACTTATTATAATTTAGGGTCCGGGTATAAATTAGTATAAGGTTTTTGCCTTTTAATAGCCACGTACTTTCTCAAATGTACTCATATGATACGTGTACTAAATTTATTGCCCATATCATACCCGAACTTTGCATTTCGTGTCAATATGGTACGTAAACTGAATTTTCCATCCTAACACTATTCATCATCTTCTCAGCTGGATCTTGCGATACGCCGATTGAAACACATCGCGAAGAACAATGATATACCTTAAGCACTATTCGCGAAGAACAATGATATACCTTAAGCACTATTCGCGAAGAACAATGATAGATGCATCTCCAAGGAACCCATCGTCCCCGTTTCCCATTGGAGCACTATTCGCGAAAAACAATGATATATCTTAAGCACTATTCGTGTCAATATTTTTTTAGGTTATTATTCGTGAAAAAAATTAGAATTTTTTTGCAAAACTTAAAAAAAAATCATACTTTTTAAAACGTAAAAATGTATAAAAATCTTATTTTTTTTCAAAGGAAAACGTTTAGTTTTTTTTATATATATTAGATTTTTCTTAACTTTAAAAAGCTGTTTTAATTTTTTAAATTTAAAAAAAAATTATTTTTTCGAAGAAAACAGTAAAAATGTTTTAATTTTTAAAATTTTTCTTAACTTTAAAAAATTAATTCCGTAAGAAAAAAAATTGATTATTTTTAAAAAAAAATTAAAATTAAGATTTTTAAAAGTGCGATTTTGTTTTAAAAAAAGTTGTAAAAAAATAAATTTCTT
Source organism: Tanacetum coccineum (assembly GCA_026074375.1). NCBI lineage: Eukaryota > Viridiplantae > Streptophyta > Magnoliopsida > Asterales > Asteraceae > Tanacetum > Tanacetum coccineum. The sequence goes on from BQNB010056948.1 coordinate 32,413, forward strand.
TACGAATAATAATGTAAAAAAATATTTTTTTAAAATTTAAAAAGTAAGAAAAAAATGTAAAATTGTTTATCAAATTAAGTTTTAATAAAGTGCGATTTTTTTTAATTTTGTAAAAATAGTTTAACCATATGGGCAATAAATTTAGTACACTTACCATATGAGTACATGTGAGAAAGTACGTGGCTATTTAAAGCCAAAACCCTCATTTTAATTTTCACTTAATTAAAAAAATATATTAACACGTTAGATTTTACCAAAAAAGTAACTGGTTTTACAAGTAGCCAGTAATAAATGTAAAGTTCATGTACCATATGGATAATAAATTTAAAGTTCATGTAATAAATGTAATAAATGCACCATATTGACACGAAATGTAAAGTTCATATACCATATAGATAATAAATTTAGTACACGTACCATATGGGTACATTTGGAAAAGTACGTGGCTATTTAAAGCTAAAAACCCATTAGTATATGGAACCTACTACTTATCTTTACTTTGTCACACGTAAATCATTCATCGCGCTTATATTAATACCATACAAGTACTTAATAATAGCGACGAAATTTTATAACGACAAACAGTTATAATTACGAATTTACGATATTATGGTTAAAATGAAACAGAATCAAAAACAACATTTAAAAAAGGGTGTCGTCCATAACACGATTTGGTCGAATTTAATTTACGATGACAAAGATTTAGTAATTTTAAAAACAACACCAAATGAAAAAAAGTCTTCTTATTAAAAAATAATAATTTAGTTTTAGAAACAATATTAAGATAAAAAAAATTGTTGAATATAGTTTATGAGACGGTATTTCAGGTGAGACATAAAGAACGGATGTGGTTTTTCTTGTTGAGGTTATCTGGAGAGGGCGAATCTTTTTACTCAGATGTATGCGACTTCATCGGGTTAATCTGTTTCCGACCCTTCTCTCGTTACCCTAAATGTACACACCTAGTGAGGTTCGAACCTTTAATCTCTTGTTTCAAAGCAAATGACCTTACATTAAGTGATTTGATGATGGTTAGGTGAGACATGAAAGCAAATTAGTAATTCAATATTTCTCATTTTGAGAGTATTAAGTAAACACATTTGATCTTTATATGTAGTACTGATTAACACTAATAGCTATAAGCCTATAATCCCTCGTGAACGTGTCTAGCACTTTACTTTAAGAGACAATGAAAAAGTCTTTGGGAAAATTTCATCTATAACTTTACAAAACTTTATATTTACCGGAGCTAGAATTCCCCTTTACCCAATTTTTTTTTTAACAAACTTTTGTTATTACGTCAATATCATTACAAAGCCAATATCATTTGTAAACATGAAAATTACTCATCTATATCCAAATAAATAACTTAAATACAGAAAAAGGATTTTTATCTTTAAAACTCTAAAACTTTTATTCTGATTTTAAACTTTGTATGTATGTGTTTGATTTTTAAAAGAAGAGCTTAAAGATAACTTAACTTGTTGATTAATATCAAAATAAGAGTTTTAAAAATTAGAATCATTTTATTAATTGGATATACATGAGTATTTTTAATTTTAAGAAAAATATTGACGTAGTTTTGATTTTTGCAAGGATATTGACGTAACAATTAAGTTTTGTAAGAATATAGATGAAATTCTCGTTTTAGCCCATTTGAAGGTTAACTGACAAGTTGTAGAATTGGGAGTCTTTGAAAACCTTAGACAAATCAAACTTGATTAATTCACTTCCTAGTCTCCAGAGACAAAAACGTGGGACAACATTTAATGTCGCGTTAAGGAAAATTTAAAATATGGGACAACGTACATTTAATGTTGCATTATGAAAAATTTGAAAAACCATCAAATGGTCTATTACTAAGACGGGCAAATCGTATAAAAAGGTATTCATTTTAGGTTCAATGTCAATTAAAGGTACTCATCTTTTTTTTTTCTTCTCAATTTAAGGTATTGATCTTTTTTTTGGTCGCAACGTTAGACAATTAACAGGTTTTTCGGTTACATTTCTAACGATTGTTATTTGATTATTGCATCGTTAGTCCTTTATATGATTTTGTTAAAACTTATACACGTTTTATACACACTTTTTTTTACACGTTTTTATACATACATTTTTTCAATGTATTATCAATAGACAAAAAGAAATGTACGACAAATAAGAATACACATTCATTGTTAGTGATTTTAATGTCATCAGTATATTTTATGTAATTGTGATTTACTTGAGATCAAGGGCTTAGTCAAGTTAAGTTATAGTCAAGTTAGGAGGTGCGGAGTGCACGCTTGTACTAGCTAGCTCGATATCGCCAAAATAAGTGCAGGGGTCAAGGGGGCTGCGCCCCCTTGCGGGGTCAAGGGGCAGAGCCCCTTGCTGGGGCCCCGTTTTCTTCCAACCAGTTTTCCCCCCAACCGACACACCTTTTCCCAACAGGTGTGACCTTTCCTGCCAACCGTCTATAACCGAAATTAACTGATTTTCGGTTATGTTATATAATACAGTTTGATCTCTTGAAGACAGAACACACATAACAACTTTCTGTGTATTGCTTTGATCTCTCGTGCCTTAGAGACAAAGTGTTTTTCTCTGAATTATCCAATTGAGGATTTCGTGTAACCCGAGGCATATAGGGTCGAAATACTTCAATCTGAAAGTGATCTTAACACGATTCAGAGAATATATCAGGATAGTTTGATTATTACCCACTCATAAACACACCGAAATTCTAACAAATGAAACTGAAAAGTGAACTAATAAAGACGAGAGTGTCGGAGGAGAGGCGAGGTGTTGCTGGAAAGGGGCAGCGGAGGTGTTTGATGGTGGTGACTAAGACCGGCCAGCAGCTCAGATTAAGGTTTGGGACTGACCACGTACAGTGGAGCTTGTACCATTGAACAGCCTTATATAGGACGTGCTATTTTTCGTTCTTAATTTTAGTTAGACATACTGTTGTAACACGACCACCGGCAACTCAAACTCTAGCTTCGTGCTAGGTAAGGTTGTTCATCACCACCGGCCTTTCGAGCCACACAATGCTTATTTTGCAATTCCAAAAATGTCATATTTATAAGAAGTTGTCAAAAATACCCGAACCCATTTTATGTAACTAGATATATCAGGAGATTGCTATTGTATTGTTGTGGTTAAACTTATTCCAGCCCATTTTACCTAACTAAAACTGCCATACTTCATCAAGAGTGACAGATCGAAAAATATCTAAATGCTAAGAGAGAGGTGATATACTAATTTGGCATATCGGGGTCGATCCTGGCTCAGTTGCATCTATTTTCCACCATTATGCTTCTCAATATCTTGACTTACTTTACTCGCATAGCAACAGTTTTTCTGTTAATTTGATAAATTTTAGTTGATTTAATCTGCTATTTAGTTGGCCAGGCCTCGTTATGGATGAGTCCATTAAAGATATTAGGGTTTTATACCATAACACTTTTTCAAAATATGTCAAGTTTAAACCCTATCATTTTGAAGCACCAGTTGAAACGAACTTAGGGCTGGCTAACTTGTCTACTTATTCTCTAATGTTTATGTTTTATCTATAATTTACATGTTCTTTTTAGATTACAAAGGTTTTATGTTAGTCACTGTTAGTACAAAATCACGAATATAGTTTACCTTGCACCACAGAAAGCCCAGTAAGTATGCATTGAGGATAGGACTAAATGACCCATCTAGACCCGGACCCATTTAAACCCAAACCCATCTAAACCCGTGACCCAATCTGAACTACACATTTTGCCACTTATACTTTGTATATAGTTTTTCTGTTGATTCGTTGTTATTCACATTTATGTATTGTTTCATTGTGCAGGAAGTGAAATATGTTTTTTCAGAAATGGTATCTGTCAAGGGTCCGCCTTTCAAGGATCTGAATGGTGGGCGTTAATACCCTGCTGCTTCAATGTATACTCTTCAATGTTTTTTCATACGTACAGGTTCCATATTCTCAAGTGGAATGTTTAATTTTAGGAAATATGGCACCGTGATTTGAGGCACACTTTAGGGGTAAGCAGCAAAGACGTTGTCTGTGTTGTACTAGGGTGCGGAGTAAGCGACGATATATGGTTTTTATCAGATAAGCCAACTAAAACATGGGTATAGTTCATAGAATAAGTGTCCTTGGAGCATAACTTATAAAAAAAGTTGGTACTAAATTTATAAGTTATGTACTATAAGATTAAATGATTCGATGGAGATCATTATCATTATGTTTCTACAGTATTAAATATATAGGAGATCACCACAGTTAAATATAACACCTTGAGCAACTTCGTTATGGCGTTTTAACGGTTAAACTAGCTACATTCCAGTTGATCTACCTTCAGTAAGAGATTACGTTGGATTCGAACATGATAGAAGTTATAGAAAAAGGTGTCCGTTATGTGATGGGAAATACGCAAATGACTCACTCCATATAATGTTGAGGTCTATGGAACCTTTGATACACTACAACATTTACCACTATCTCCGGGAACATATTTCCCTTATCCCCGGCGACATGTCACTTGGGATAATATTCCCCGGCAACATGTCCCCGGGGAAAAGGTGCCGGGGAAAGCTCCAAAGGGATTCATTCCCCGGCAATTTTCCCCGGAGACATCGCGGGGCCCACACGGGCCCACCCAGTCTTCAGTCAACCAAGGAGTGCCACGGTGGACACTTTTCCCCGGCGACATGTCGCCGGGGAAAGTGTCCATATTATTGACTAGTCAATGAGCCACGTTGACTAGTCAATAATATTGAAACTTTTCCCCGACGAGACGGGGAAAAATATCTATATTATTGACTAGTCAACGAACAACGTTGACTAGTCAATAATATTGAAACCTTTCCCTGGCGACATGTCACCGGGGAAAAGTTTCGATACAATTGACTAGTCAACGTGGCTCGTTGATTTGGTCGGTTTATTTCACAAAATTCCCCGGTGACATGTCGTCGGGGATAAGTCTGCAATTTTTTTCACAGATACCAGAATTTTTTCCGGGATTTTTCCGGAAAAAACCAAAACTCAAACCTGTATATACCAATATAGAATATACCCAAATACATTACAACTTGTACCAAAACACAATACAATATAACGGATCAACGCATTTGATATAATAAAGCTAAATACGTCCAAAATCCGAATAAACACAATATAGTCTACAAAACGGGCTTCCTAGTCACAAAACTCGCATTATCCGCAAGATATAAGTAAATATTCACCTAGATAACATGTTCTAATCGTACGGGTCAATATATACTTCAAGAACCAAAATTAGGATATACTTACCCGTTATATAACATCTCCTAACTATCCTCATCCTCCTCATCTTCATCATCATCCTCATCATAGCCCGGCTCATCATCCCCGGCCCTGTCACTACCGATCTCAGGCTGTGACTGAATCTGCGTAAGCAACTGGGACATCTTGTCGTCACTCCTAATACCTTCATGATCATGTCCATCTGTTTCTTCAGCTGCTTGTTTGTCTTTTTCAGGTCATCGACATCCGCGGTGTGCGTGCATCGAGGCTCAGGCGGAATGACGACATCCATGCCCTGTCGCGTCAAAACCTGACCAACACTAGGAATGTGCCCCCACTGCTTGTCCCGGCGAACAATGGCCATGATCTCATCATCGGTGTAAGTGCCTAGACCTTGTAACCTCAGAATCTCCTCCTATGTAGTGACAAAAACACTAGATAGTTAATATATTAGTCGGGTTAATACATTATTTCACGACAAATCATTAAAGTGCGTGTTATGAAACAATACTTACATATAGAAGTCGTTCGTGGTCCCGCAAGAATACGCCGTCAACGGTATGTGTATCAAAGTAGGTCTGGATCACGAATGGGTACTCTCGAGTGGCGGAGCTCTGCATCTGTACATATACACGTATATAAGATGAAACAAATTAAAAATGACAAATCACAACACACCAAAGTGTATAATCAGATATATATATATATATGCGTGTGTGTGTGTGTGTGTGGATGAGTTCTAGAGAAAACCATATT
>BQNB010056949.1:0-38433 GCA_026074375.1 Tanacetum coccineum
CAACTAATTAAAACATGTCTAGTGTTGACCATAAGTCTTCCATAAGACCCTCATTTTGTCTAGAGACTTACTATACCACTCTTGATAAGTCTTTCTACTATATAATGCCTAAAATAACAATAAACACACACACTCTTCATATTGCAAGGTGAAAAACAACTATCACTCTCTCTAGCTCTCTCAAAACCCACGACATACCTCAATAACATACCAAATCCATACAAAATTTTATTTACAACATTGACATACATTCCTACAATATATCTAAGATGTCCCAAGGTGGTTAGAAGGATTGGTTTAGGCATTTACAAGGGTTAATCAAAGGATAAGCAAGATTAGGGTTTCTTTGTGTTTTAGGGTTTTCAAGTCTTGCAAGTTAGGATTTGGTTGCTAAACAAGTGTGTAGATCTTGTTGTTCATCATCATACTTCATATTAAGGTTACCTAAGAACCTTAATCTCTTTACATTTATCATTTTATGTGTATATATGTTCTATGTAGCAAAATCACCATTTAGGATACTTTTAAACATGTAAAAGGGATTTTTACTTGTGATCATTGTTTTGTACACTTTTATTTATGTTATATGTATGCTAATATGATGTTATAATGGAAGTATAAGTCTTGTACAATCTTGGTTTATGTATAAAAAGTTCATATATAAACTAGTAATTAAAGTATACTTATGAAAGTTCATAGATAAGCAAGTGTGTACACAAATGAATCTTGTGATTTCTTGGACATTTTTGGACAACTATGGACTTAAGGACCCTAGGAAGGTAATACATGTGATAAATGGTGTTGAAATGGAATTGTAACAAGATGGTTAAGCTAAAAAGTACAAAATCAAGTTTAAAACATGTTTTTAACACAAACATCAAAACCTTCTGTTTTGGTTCGAAAATAAAAGTGTTTATTTTATATTCTTATTAAATAGTACGTCTCATGACGATTCCAAAAAGGTAAGAAACTCGAAAAACGGATTAATAACGAAAAAGATACGTAATTTACAAGTTATACGTTAATTAAACGCGTTATAAAAGAAATTTTATAAAACAATTTATAAAATACTACTGATATGTAAGGTTTATTATTTTTCTCAGATCACGCATATTTTTAGGATTCCAAAATGATAAGAATCATAATTTTTCAATTTATAACGAAGGAGTTATATATTACGCGAGTTTATATACTTAAATGTATAAAAATACTCTTATATAAACAATTTTATAAAAGTTACTGTTCATCTCAGATTTATACATTTTGAAAACATCATTAATATGATATAACTTTTAATAACAAAGACGTACTCAAAAGAATCGCTAAAAACGGAGCTATAACGAATAAAATACGACATTTACGGGTTTTACGACAACTAAAACTATAAAAATAACTTTATAACTGGTGTGAACAGTAAAAAGTACTGTTCACCAGTAGGTCAAAAATATGAAAATGTAATATTTTGATAACTCGTCTTAATACGAAAGCGTGGACATAAGAAACGTAAGAAACGGGCTTAAAACGAAGAAATTGCGTCGTTTTTACTATCGAACTATTTATAAACGTTTTAACTTTATTAACACGATTTCACTAAAACGATTAGATGGTGATTAGCTATATAGAATTATATATGGTAGTAGTTACCCAATGTGATTAGTACTTATACGACCTATATTGGATTAGGTTGCACTCGATCATTACCGTGACGCATTTTCTGTGATATACTTGATATACGCTCACTCAAGGTGAGTTCATAGCCCCACGTTTTACATGATTTGTTTCATTGATCTTTGCGGGAGAATACATGTTCGTTACAGAACTTATTTACATATTTGTACTCATTTACAAACTTGAATACATACTCGTTTACATATCTCGTTTATCTTATATACGATGCCTTTTACTTTTAATACTTTGGCGAGTTCATAGCCCTGACGTTTTACATGATTTTGTTTTACAAGCTTTGGGATGAGAACATGCTTTTGTTTTATAATCTAACACAATTAACTTTGAAATACTTACTGTTTTGGATATTGCATACCATGGTCAATACTACTGCTTTGGATATTGTATACCATCAATAGGCTACTGTTTTGTAATTGTATACCGGATGCATTAACTTACTGTCTTTGAATATTGTACACCATGCCATACTACTGCGGTTTGAATATGTATACCATGCAAACTTATTGAGTTTTGGATATTGGTATACCATGCAATACTTACGGTTATTGGATATTGTATACCATGGCAATACTTACTGTCTTGAATATTGTATACCAAGGCAATACATACTGTTTTGACATTGTATACCATCGCAATACCACACTAAACAATTGCGGTCTCCTACATTCATACATATGTTACAAACCACTACTAATTCGACCAACATATTGTTATGACATTTAAAGCGCATGTATTTTCAGGGCGATCAATAAGGACGAGGTGCAAGGAAACATTGGAAGTCATATTATCTGGGTATGTCAATGCATTCTAAAGATTTGGGTGCGCATTACTTTTGTATAATTGGTTTATTGCCGGGAAATCTTGGTATTTTGGAACAAAGTGAACAAGTGAAGCTTCGAGCATTTGTAACAAAATAAAATGCCAAATCCAATGTATCGGTTTTAAAAACGACTTTTAATGAAGTTCTGTATATTTCTTGTGCTATTGATCTATGAAGTAACACATACCCAAAACCCATATTCCACTGCGACCCATTTTTGGGGTGTTACATATGTTTTCTATCGATGAGATATACAAAATAAATACATACATCTGGAACAAATGTTTTATCTGGATAAACATACGAGCTAGTTAATAAGTCTAACCCTACAAAATACATCATTGAAGCAAAGAGCATCAAAGTTCTATCTCACCTAAAGAAGTTGCGACACAATGTTTTGAAAATTTTAGTTCAGCTAAAATTTTCACTAAGTATGTCACTGATATGCACTAGACTATTGGTAACCCTTGCATGAATGCTTTGCCATTTTTGGTCTGTTTTGGGTTTAATTGGGTTATTTTAGGTATAAATAGATATGTGTATTTTACACTTATCAGACGTGTTCATCATTTATGGATTTTTAATAAGGAGATTAGTGTTGAGTTTATACACTAATGCTTATTTTGATTGAGATGATTCTCAACCCTAGTCATAGCAGGATTTCATCATAAATGATAATAATGCTGACTAGACATGCTTGATTGAAGGCATTGTTGCACTATTCCTTAAAGAATAAGAATACTTCATAGTTTGGGAAGCTATTAAGAAGATTGTCTTACAAAGGTAGTTTTACTTGCTTCGAACAACCTATGTAATGTATTGTGGCGATGCTAATATTATTAGCACTTGAACGTACATATACAAAATGACAATCATCGTATGATTCAAAACCTTCACTGCTTGTGAGTTTTGAAATAAGTATTCTAAAAGTTCACTCAGATGAAAACTTAGTTGGTACCTTTTACAAAGTTAATGTCTTGTACCAAACATGTTTATCATGCTAGGAACATTGAACTTCGACCTGCCAGTAGTCTCATGTATATCTGTTTTTAGTATTTGGATAATGGAACGTTAAACAGTTGTATTAAGCAATGAATAGATATACCTGGTATGATCATCTTCATTTATACAACTGTTTTCTATATAAGCATGTTTAATTCCATGAATAATTTATTTATTCTAAGTCATCCATTGTCAGTTAATGATACGGGAGTATCATTGAATTAAGGCAAATGTGAGCGTTTTGGTCATATTCATATAGTATGAATATTAAAGGATGATACCGCCAAACTCATATGATGTTCATTGGATGAACATTAGATTGACCCAACCTACGAGTATTCACTACATGGATCAGCGTCAATAGTGAATCTCACAAGTGGTTATGTCTCTTATCCTTAGACTTGAGATGCAAGTAGGTTTTGTGTGTGGAATGTCAATTTTAGATATGGTTCAACGCTGAACTGTTGAAGGCTGCTATAAAGGTCATTTTTAGGAGGGATATGAAACACATAATGGACACGTGCAGTCAAAATAGGATTTGTTCCTCTACATGATATGGAGATAGATACTATTGGGCCCTTAGATGATTGGAACAGATGTATGTGTGGTCGCACCCAAATGTAATTAAGATGATACTTGATTAATTTGGTAATCTAGTTCAATGTCTATATTGAGAAACAGAATCGTTAAGCATTAGAATGACTCATGATCCGTGTCTAATGGTTAACATAGTATCTATAACAAAAAGATGATTGATATCTCAACCATTTAAAATACAATGTTTAAGAAACAATCCTCATATGTTTTTGGGGGCATTGGCGTGTTGCTAGACACTAACCTTTGCTTGTATTATTACTTGATTATTATGACGTGCGCAAGTGGGAGCTGTTGGAGTATGCTCATGTCATAATAGATAATATACGGCTGGAAACATATGAGCCTATGGGGTCACACACATATACACTGAGGTGCCACTGTATATATATCGTGTTTATTGTATTCAAGGTATATAAATAAACTATGTAACTCAGGATCAATATTAGGCTTATAATAACTAAGTAATGTACTTAGTTTATTGGACTGAGCAAACAAATGGCAAGCCCATTTGAGCCCACCATATGGCCGGCCTAGGATGTAAAAGAAAAGAGAAGGAAATCTCAAGGGGTTAATGGTTAATTGGATCATGATAACTATTAATTGATTTAGTCATTAGGAGTTACAAATCAATTAACCACTTACCAAGTTAATTGGATCATGATAACTACTAATTGATTTAGTCATTATGAGTTACAAATCAATTAAATACTTACCACGTTTTTCTCCTCTCTCTCTTCTTATAAAAGGGACGACATAAAGAAAAAGAAAAGATAAGAGTTTTTGTTTTCTTGATCAATGACTTTGATTCTTGTTCATTCAAAGTCTAATCCAAAGTTACGGGTTTAAGGACTAGCATCCAAGAGGTATACGATGAAGTGTAGTGTGGATATTCATAGAGGTGATCTACTTTGGTCACTTGGTTTCTTGGATAGATTGTGTACAAGAGAAAGTTGTTCTTTAATTCCACCGATCACGCTACAAAGGTAATAATTGTTGTTTTTATTTTAATTAATCATATGACTCTATAGATCCGTTGATAGGTGCATGTTCCGCTACGTTTATATTTGTTTATATGATATTCATTTATTTCAGCACCTACATATTGTGTGTATATTAGGAATGAGGGATTCCACTTTTATGGCATGCAAAATGAAGCAAAGAAGGATAGGAGCTCAAGATGATATGACAATGGCTAGTTTGTGTTTTCAAGGTCAGTTTAAACATGAATTTGGAAAGATGGAGAACCAAGAATAAAGCAATATGTTCCCTGCTACAAATAGAAGTGTTTGGTATGAGATTAGAGTGGGAGGGGATGGCTGGAAAAAGGGGATGATGGATAGTTTAAACTTGAAATGCATTCTACAAGTATTTATACATGTATGTTTATTAGAAGGTGATGTGATATGGTGCATGCATGCAAGAATATATAGTTCAAATAGTTTACTTAAGCATTATGTGAACGCATTTAAGTGAATTTTAAAATATGATCATGATGAATATAACATGCCGTAAGTTTGTAGACTAAACTTTAGTCTAAAGCCGGTGTTCGTTTAAAGTTGTTTTTTAGTTTATGCGATTTAACTTAACGGTTTCATGTAAAAGTAAACACGTAAAGGTTCAAAGTAAATAGTTTTGAATTTATTAACGTAAAATGACTTGAAAAATGTGGATTGTCATAGTCTCCCCGTGTTAAAAGAATTTCGTCCCAAAATTCAGTTTGAGTTGCCTGCCGGAGTGGTGTTGACGAAGAGGTGCGGATACTTGTTGTGGAATACTTCTTTTTAATCCTCCAAAATGTGGTAACTAACTTTGCTCTCTCAATACAGAGGGTCCCATTAGGACAAGTCTCAAACTCCTTCTCTATACCATGAATATTTTTGTTCTCAACATTCTTCTCCTTAATCGCTTCAGATTGAGCATCCAAGATTTGTAGCGGTAGGTCCAAATTTATCGTCATGACCAAAGTTCATCTCTTAGTGGCTTTATCCGTTCTTTTTGGCTTAGAGCATCAGCTATGATATTTGTCTTTCAAGGACGATAACAAATCTATACCTATGATGCCGTTACCAATACTAAGTTATATGGCGTTATGCCGACGTTGAATGGGTGGTTTAGTAATTTTCTTAATGGCGAGCAAACTCGCTGGCGGATTGTCATAGGGTGACTTGTGATGCGTCTTGACATTTTGGCTTAGGATTTAGCATAAGATGATGTCGAATCTATGCAGTAAGGTGTTGTAGAGGTCTACTTAGTTCTTCTGCTTACTAATACAAATGCCCATGACATACACATCTTATGAACACGCACATAAATTTTTTTCTTTTCGGGGATATAAGTAGAAAATTGATTTTTTGACACATTTTTTAGGTGACTACTCTCAGCATAGCATGGTCTACGTGATGGTAAAAAAAGTTCTTATTACGATAGTATAAATAAGTTTTTTTATACAAGTAATAAAAATAAAATTTATTATAAATGATTGGTTATAATAAAAATAGTAAAATCAATTTATTAATGATAGTAGAATAGTTTATCATGTGATAGCAAAATGGTTTATAGAGTGATTGTAAAAATGTTTAAAGGGCTATATTAGTTTAAGGAGTGACTTGCATAAATAAACAGAGGATTAAAGTAAAATCGATGAAGTTTTCACGACACATAAATTTGATAGATAATTTAAATCATCCACATGGTTGTATCTTTTGCTGTGTATTACGAAGTAACACCCCATTTGGTATTCCGCTGCGTTGTAAGTGATTTTTGGGGGTGTTACATTACTAGGTAAGACGGGGGGTCTCTCCCTAAGCATTAACGTTAAATGCCATGACGCTAGAGTCTCTACGGGCTTTTCCTTTCTCGTGCTTGTTCATCGGGTTCTGACTCTTCCATTTTTGGATAATTACTCTTGTAATGTCCTAGTATTCTACACTCATAATAGATAGCTTTTGTCTTTTGCTTTGCCACTAGGGGTCTCTGTGTGGTTAAAGAGGCGGAAGCCCTACAATCTCTAGTTTAATGACCAATCCGCTTACAATTTCCACATTTTGCAGTGCACCAGCCAGTGTGGTGAAACTTGTAGTTACACAATGGTAGATTTCCAGCATAACCTTTCTTGTCGCTTGGCCCGACAATGTGTGCTCTAATCACTTTATGTCCTTTGTTTTGTTGCTGGCTAGAACTTCCACCGTGGTTACCTTCCCACTTCCTCTTGTTGCTAGCATTCTCTGCCACCTTGTCTTCCTGTCGGTTAACCTGGTTCATTAAGTCGCTATCCATGAGGGTCTTTATCTCGTAGAGCTATAATCTGCTTAATTTCTACAAAGCTTAATCCTTGATTCGTAGTTCTCATTGTTCTTCAAAATCATAATAAATGTAATATATGATGAGATTTCGTCCAAGGTAAAATCACAACACGCAATAAGTATATCATATATATATATATATAAAGTAAGACCACGACACGCAGAGGTATAAGATAAAAGCAACCATGGCATAAATAAATCAATATCACAAATAGCATAATTATAACCAACATCATATGTTAATACTTAATACATCGTTTTACATGAATAATAGAGTACAAGTTTCTCATTAACGTTGCCAACCGAGTACTACTCAAGTTTAGTAGGCTGTAATACAAAAGAAGCTACATATGACACTAATCTATCTGTCTATGGACCAAGGTGTCTCTCAATCTCCCAGATACTAGCATCTATGTCTCGTGCTTGACTTCGTAGCTCGGCTACCTCTAGTCTGTCAGCCCTACGGGACTCCATCAAATCTGTGATACTCATTTGGGCGGCTCCTAGTGAAGCCAGTAATGCCTTAACTCGCTGCTCTACAACCTCAGCCCCAGCACGTAGTGTCTCAACATCCTGCTCTGTCATCACAGCCCTCTGAGTGCGAACTCCATCTCTAGTCTACCTATCATGGCTCCACTGAAGACGAGTCTCTGCATACTCAGCTCGACTGCGTAACTCTAGTATTTCGAGTCTATCGGTCACTCGAAACTCCTGTAACTCTCTGACCTCCTACTCAGCATACACTGCTCGAAGCTGTAACTGTGTGATCCTGCCTCTAGCAATCCTCAACGAGTCTCGGGTAACCACATCATGCTACTCTAATGACTCAACTCTAGCACGAAGGGTCACGGTCTCCTGCTCGGTAGATGCCAAACTAGCACGCAGGGCCTCTACGTCATCCCCAACTAACTCGACACGCTTTAATGGTGGTGGTAGTACTGGTGGTGGTTATGGTACTTGTCATGATCAAAGATCCACTATCTCGGGAGGTCGGGGAAGCTCAAAGTATGAATAAGCCATATTTAGAGAGAGAGAGTATTTTCACAAATCAAAAGGTTTTTATTAAAAGGAAAAATGTAAATAAAATACAATTTAGAGCTTCACACTCTAATGTTGATTAGAGGGTGTTATTTATAGACCTAACACAAGGGAAGTTTCCACTAATTACACTTCTAGCACTTGTGTTTTAACTTACTAATAAACTAATGTAATTCCTATAATGACACCACATTTTTCATTCCTAACAATCTTCCCCCAATGTGGCGGCATATAGCATTACTTACAATGTATCATACAAGTAAAATTATTGTAAAAGCAATTCCAACGTTCTTCCAAAGATGAAGATATTTGCAATTTTTCTTTGTCTTCAACACGTACTACAACTTGGATCTTTTCTTCACTTATAGGAAATACAATGTAATTTGTATAAACAGAGTTAACTTCCCCCCAGTTCATACTGCATATCTTCAAGCAGTTCATCTACTTCTTTTTGTTGAAGTTTCTAAATTAGCTTCCCTCCAAACAGACAATCATTTGAAGCAAATCTAAAACTTTAATGTAGTTGATATATCTTCTAACTATAGCAGTTTAAGCTCGTAGCGAAATCTGTAGAAGATGAAGTAAACCACACTTAGCAGCAAATCTTACTTCTTCATTGCGGTTAAGCAGCAAATCTGTTCAGGGGAACATGCAAGAAATCAGCAAGATCTTTTCACGTATGCACATACTTCACACAAAAATATTCGTAGAGGTCGAAACTATAACACCAAAGTCAATTAAGTCCCGAATGTTGTATACATCAAAGTTAACTAAGTCCTGAATGTACACATTTCTTCCCCCTGATTGTTGTAATCTATCAAAATATTCATCCAAAATAGAAAATGACTAAAGAAAGATAAAGAAGCATAAGACAAGGACACATCTCTTCCCCCTGATTATATTTGATGACCATCAAAATAATCATAAACTATGTACGCCCGAATATTCAATAATATGGCCATGTGTAAAGTATCATAAATCTGGTTAAGCATAAAAATATCCTGTGAGAATCAACTACCAATAAAAACCTTTATTTGTTTCTCCTTTGACTAATTTATTCCAACCTTGCATTCTGTCGGCTCTTTGTGATGACTATTAATGGAGAACTCTGTATTAAAAATTTGATGCTGAAGTAGAATAACCTAAACTTGTGTTTTATGTCTTGTACTATCCACGTGACTCCAAACTTATACTGAATACTACAATGTAATTCCTTAAAGTATAAGTAGACCTAAGTCTCTTGACAAATCCAATTAAATGAGACACTAAGCAGTACAACGTAACTCCTTCAAGTGATAGAAATTGTGCGCATTGAGCACCAACTTCTGCGTTTGTAGATCACACATTGCTAGTTTTTACAAATCTTCATCAACACCGGTTATAAGCACGAACAAGTTATCTTTAAAAGTCATCATCCAACCAACCTTGACTTTTAAGATATGATAAGAACACGCACCATGAAATTCCACTTCAATATCAAATGAGTGGTAAGAAATTATCCCCGTAGACATACCTTGCGGTTAAATCCCAAAAATAGCCTTTTTAACGGTTTAATTAAATCTTCGATAAGGATCTTTTAAGCGATACGTGATTTTTTTGTTTCTGAAAAATTACCACTTTTAAAGTATGTTAATCAAATTCGTGCCTTATCACATTTGTAGTCCAAATCTCGGATAGCCTCATGTACTAACCCAATACTAATATTCATATCCAACTTATTTCGTTTAAGATATTGATGCGGTTGTCGTAAAAGACTTCTATAAGAAGTTTTACAACTCCTTAGGCAGAGTACCTAACCGTTGTAGTAGTAATATAGGCAAGACTCAAGGGTTGTTATCGTTCTCTAGGAGAATAGGTTGGGAAGGCTTGATCACGGTCTAACAAAATTCTAGGGGTTTAGAGAAGATTATTTTTGTATTTTTATGTTTTATAAAATGCCGGTAAATCATATGTTGAGAGGTTGGTTTGGTTTTAGCTATTAAACTAAATAAACTATGCTAATGGTGATAAGAATATAATAAAAAGATTGTATCTATTTAATCATGTATTACTCCCTAGATTGCTTCTCCTAGTGTTGTCGCTTTGTCACACTTGTGATGATCTATGTAATTATTTCCTAAGTCATAAACGAATTACACGAACCCACCGTCTATCTAATATTCCGTTAGGGCAACGCGCAAGTAAGGTAGTATGAAAACTATTACAAGGCCCCTAAGAGTATATTGAATGCATGTGAAATATATTAAGAGTGGATCAACCATATTAGGGGGAAAGGTAGTATGAAGACTGTTACCCGATGGTATCCTTTCTACATAATCATGTTTCCCTAGACATATCAACAGCGATACAGACAAAAGCTAGTTTTCTAAAGCCTAACATGCACATCCATCACAAGAAGCAACATCACTAAGATCTACATTCTAGGTTTCATACAATCATAAATGAACACAATAGGGAGTTTAGCCAAGCATGTTAAAGATAAAGCAAGAACAATAAATAATCAAACAACAAGACATATTAAATGATTAAGATAATCTTACTTGATTAAAACATGAATTGAAGGAGTTACAATAGGGTTTTGAAGCCCTAAAATCATCCTAATAAGCTCCAAATGAACTAGGATTCGTCTCCCTTTTTTATTCTAAAGTTACACACTTAAAACCCTAAAAACGGATTTGTATATATAGATAAATCACTGCGATGGCATCGCGTTTTAATTGTGACGCCATCGAGAAAGAGAATATTCTAGATCTTGGGCTGGGTCGTATGAGCTGACGCCGTCATGAAAGGTTGTGACGCCGTCACGAGGTGGGTTGTGACGGCGTCGTGTAGAACTGGTGACGCCGTCTCCAGCCGCTGAGAACGTAATGTTGAGAGATGTTGGTGTAGGTCCGTAGTCTTGTCCGTTTCTTCTCCAAATGAGCCCAAGTCACGTGCATTTCCTCTAAATGCCTCCTAAATGCTAAATACCTAAAATGGAAAGATTAAGTACCTATTTTGGGCATAAATGCATGATTTATGGGGTTAAATGACCTTGAAAAAGTGTATAAAATGACACCTCATCAAATACCCCTACACTTGGGATTTGCTTGTCCTCAAGCAAATAGGCTTTTCTACCTAGCCAATAGCAGTATTAGGGTCATTTAACCTACTCTTTAAAAGTATTTTACAACACAACCTTCTAGACCTCGTAATTAAGAGCACGGAAAGTATATACTAGCACCTCACATAAGTGTTTAGGATTCTCTCTTTCTCTCGGGTGTATAATAAATTATATCATAAGAGGGAAGCGGAAAATCAACACTCATTACCTATCATAGCATATAAATTACCATAGGCTTGGTAAAGGATCAAACCTCCACCGCTTGGCGCAAGCATTATTCATTACTATCTAAGAGGTCTTTTTAAAGGGTTGTGGGGTGTAGGTGTAAGATAACATATAATGGAAACAGAAACGGATATGATACATATGGGTGGTGACTTGGGTGAATTTGGAGTAGAAGGGTTAGCTAATTATTTATACGAATATACGCTGATTTGGTTGCTAAGCCAAGACTCAGACGAAGATATATAAACTCTACACAACTCTACATCAATCTCTTTTTATTTAAATAACATAATACATCATAACATGGGGTTTATAACACATACCCCTACACTTGAGCTTTTACATGCTCGATATTTACAATCTAACTAATTAGCCAATTTGAGATGGATCAAAATAACATGGAGATCATCTAACAAACATATGGGGGTATTGATTTAACTTTTCTTCCCTATTCTTCCATGAAATAAATACTACTATGAATCCCAATCGTCCCAAAACATTATTTACAAGGATAAGGACTTAGCAACTGTGTACTCAAATAATTAACTTGGGTTAAAACAATAATGTACTGAAAGCGAGTACATACAAGGTAGGCTAAGGCGATTTGGGTGTAACGATTGGTTTAAGGGTTAACAATGCTCTTCATTAATAGTCTGGCTTAACTAGAAAATTACAAGAACCATGAAAAAGGATAGGCTCGGAGGGTTGTACTAGGGGTATCCTACACTAAAAATGAGTGCATGGCAAGGGAGTAGGATAGTTATATGATCGGTGTGACCATCATAACAATTACAGGTTTAAAACACGGGTTAATCCTAATGCCTCTTATCAAGCAAATCATAATGCTTATTATGCGGTCTTGGAATGCATCACAATAACAAATTCTAGAATTTAATATACTACCGGTAGACTCATATAATTTAATACCGATCTCAATGCTCCAAAAAAGGCGACAAAACCACATATACACATTCGTAACGACAGAATAGATACACATGATTGTTCACTCCTTAACTCGAGAAAGCTAAAGGTATAAACTATCTTGGGTATCAATAATAGATACCCGAATTCCTATAGATCTAAAGGCGAACCTCACATTTTTGGGGTGGAATTTTGAGAGTTTTTGTGCTAGTCATATACATTCCTATTCATGAGACACTATTAATACTCGGTTTTTGTCGGTATGTGTCATAATTTTTTTTAAATTTTGGTCAAAATTATCTTTTTATGCTATGTTTCGATATATTACCCATCATTTTAAGGATAAAGCAAATGGCAAATGAAAGAATAGTTTCTAAGGCTTATTTCCCCCCTACACTTAAGTTGAACAGTTTCCCTAATGTTCTATAGAAGTACCCGTAAAAAAGAATAAAGGGAAAAGAAAACAAGTAAAAAAAACTAGTACTCCCTTAGTTTGCTCAATAATGGAGAAGAAACATGCGATAACTAGTTAATTTGTCCTCCAAGAATCGTCTAATGAAAACATCCTAAGATCTTCCAAGCTTCTTCTCATCAAATATAACCTGTAATAAAAGACAAAGACAGCTACACCAAGCATAAAGTGTGCGATATAATAATGTACAATGTGAAATTAGGGTTGACTTTATGAAGCAGTAAAGATAGGATGAGAGAATTGTTAAACTAATGGTTTTGCAGATTTATATTTCTTAAGTGTTATACAAGTTTTATTTTCAAAAATACTTAAAATTTTCGAGTTTTCCTGTAACTGGGCGTTTGACGTCGTCGGGAATATCCTGACCATGTCACAAGTGTCGTGGTGACGGAGTCGCGTGTAAATCATGACGCCGGCTCCACACTCTGTGAAAACTTATTTTTTCGTTTTTGATGAAAAATTTCCTGCACTCATTCTTATATGTTATTTTCCTGTACAAAATGCAGCATAAAAACCTGAGAAATAACAATTCAATCATATGACTCGAAACTGATGCGAATTAATCTAAACAATTTATTTCAAATGTTTAAATCTGGTTTTAGAAACCAGATAATTCCCCTACACTTATTTTGTTGCAAAATACCTTTGAGTGCAAATAAGACGAAGTTACAAACAAAGCATGATTACAAACTAATTCAAACATAATAAAACAAACAATAAAGAGTTAAAACACACAACACTCCTAATATGTAGGAAAAGTAAATATTGGGTTGCCTCCCAAAAAGCGATTGTTTTTGTTCGAGTCACGAGCCTAACTCTACCCTTATTTAACAGATAAAGGGAGGGCTCCCCTACACTTGAGTTCAAGTGTGGGTGATAGTAACGGTACACACCATTATTGTGAGAAGGGGTCATATGCTAAAAAATTAGTTGTTGAATTATATGATCCAAATGGTGTGTTTCTTTAATCCTAACCTTCTCTACCTTTTTTGGCCTAACGGGTGAATTAAGTCCTCTTCTTAGAAAAGAAATTTCCTTAGATTCTAATTCCCAATCATTTTCTATCATCTCCATATTCAAAAAAGAAACACCTAGGGATCCACTTTGTCCTAATAAACCTGGTTTAAATCCATAATATTTCTTGGGGTCGCCTAAACCTGGGTGATAGTATGCCACGTGGGGGTGAAGGTGGTGTATTAATAGTTAATGGATCTACTACCTTCTTCCTGAAAGTACCCGGAATACATGGGTTAATGAGTGGGTCGGTTTCTCTTTTGTCTCCTAGAATTACATCTAAGGGTGAAGAATTCGGTTAAAGTTGAGGCTCCGGTTCATCAACACTAGGAATTTCCTTAGAACTAAGAGTAATGTCATGATTATAAGTATTCAAGCCTAAATCCTCTAGTTATGATTCGTCTAAGGGTTCTACCTCCATCTGGATTCCTAAAGTCTCTTATGTTTCTTCCGAGTAAGTCACGGGCGGTGTGTATTCCTCAAATGATGGTAGGACTTGTGGGGTACTTTGTGGGTCTGGATTTTCCGCATCATGTCAGGACTTTCGGTTATTCCTTGTACTAGGCTTAAAGCCAAAGGTACTTTCTCTTACAAGAGGTGGGCTGTGGAAGATCATGCAGACATGTTTAACACAGAGTGACTTAGGTGAGGCGAATTTAAGAGTATGGAATGATACCTTTTTCGTAAGTGTTTCTGAAAATTTACATTCATTGAGGGGTTCCAGATCCTCAGTGTCTGGATACCTGATCATACAGTGTCTAGATACCTTGTGCTCGTTCTCGATCTTTGTTGACTCTAATTTTTTCATCCTTATTCTTCCCTTGTAAGTCCCTATAAACCTCTAAAGTAGAGTTGGCATGAATCACTTCCATTACACCATGTATTCTTCGAGTTGCTTAACTTTATCTTCTTGATCGAATATAAAATTCATCACGAGATTCTCGAATTCCTCTGTCCGAGATGGGTTCTTGAGTGGTAGTAGAATACACCTTGTTGCTTGTCATTCCAACTATTTCGCTCTCCCATTAGGTGAGATTCTTCCATCATGTAGTTATCAACTATACATCATTACCTAAAGACATTCATTCGGGGTTTTCGTAGTCGAGGTCCCTTCTCCTGGGGCGACGAAGGTCATTGTCACTCCTCATCCTCATATGAGCTAACTCCTAGATAGTGCCGCCATGTTATTTCGGCAACTCAGTTTCCTTAGCCGCTGTCGGCGTCTGTGTTTATGGTGAGATTAATGCATCGTAAAAATATTTGCACTTATACTAAAGATCAATTCATGGTGAAGGAACTTTTTGGAATAAGTCCTTGAAACGCGACGATGCTTTAGATAAAGATTCGACATTATGTTGTTTAGGAACAACAAGATATCGTTGCGGAGTTTACGGTCCATATCCGTGTAAAAAATAAGCAGAAACTGAGTAGAACGATGCCACGCCATGTGGTGATGAACCTGTATGTGAGGACGTTCAACCAATTTGCTAGCTTAATCGCGAAGGGAAAATTAAAATAAACGCAGGTTCGTTCTTCCCTATTTTCACCGTCAAGGTCAAGTGAGTCCACTAGTTTTAAGAAATCCTTGAGGTGTTGGGTGTCAGGAGATCTCTGACCGAATTGCCATGCAATGAGCATCATTTTGCACCACAACCGGATGGTGTGCCGATCGAATAGGTGTACCAACGTTGGTTCCTACGGAGCTCAATGATTCATGTAGCCCCATGGGGCACAAGGCTAGTTTAAAAGTAGTCTCTAAGAGTACGGAAAGGATTCTCGTCTCACCATGGTGTTGAACTTGAGAATGAATTTTTTTTACAAACAATTAACACAAGCTAATCTAGACGTACGAGAAAGCTAATCTGCGAAAATGTAAATTCTCCACTTGAAAGGATTCAAGCAAGTATAACTAAGCTAAACTATGATCAAAAACCCCCTAAACTTAAAAAAAAAATTTTTCCCCCCCCCCTCCCCCCCCCCCCCCACGCAGCGGCGCTGAAGAACAATGATGGGTCTTTTGTTGTAAGGTGACTTCAACAAGAAGTTTTTTAACACTCCTTATGCAGAGTACCTAACTGTTTGTAGTAGTAGTATAGGCAAGACTCTGGTTGTTGTTCTCTTTTAAGGATATGTTGGAAGGCTTGATCGCGGTCCCTAACAGAATTTCTAGGGGTTGACAAGAAAATTATTTTGTATTGTTTATGTTTTATAGAATGCATGTAAAACAAATGTTAAGAGGTTGGTTGTGGGGGGGGGGTAAGCTATAACTAATAAACTAATGCTAATGGTGATAACGCATATAATAAAAAAGATTGTATTCATTTAATCATGTATTACACCCTAATTATGCTTCGTTCAGTTTTGTTGCTTTTGTCACACTTGTAGATGATCTATGTAATTATTTCCAATAGTCAATGAACGGATTACACAAACTCGCGGTTTATTTAATATTCAGTTAGGCAACGCGCAAGTGAAGTAGTATGAAATGACTATTACAAAAGAAAGGCCCCTTAAGAGTATATTAAAATGCAGTGAAATATATTAAGAGTAGATCAACCCATATAAGGGGGGCAATGGTAGTATGAAGATGTTACAGCCGATGGTATCCTTTCTACACAATCATATTTCCCTAGACATATCAACGAGCAATACAGACAAAAGCTGGTTTTCTTAGAAGCCATAACATGCAATTCAGTCAACAAGAAGGCAAACATACACATAAAATCTAATTCTAGGTTTCATAACAATCATAAAATGAACACAATAGGGATTTAGCCAAGCATGTTAAAGATAAGCAAGAACAATAAAATAATGAACCAACAAGAGGACATATGAATGATTAAGATAATCTTACTTGATTAAAACATGAATTGAAGGAGTTACAATAGGGTTTTGAAGCCCTAAAATCGTCCTAATAAGCTCTAAAGGAACTAGGATTCGTCTCCCTTTTTTATTCTAAAGTTACACACTTAAAACCCTAAAAACGGATTTGTATATATAGATAAATCACGGCAACGGCGTTGCGTTTTAATCATGACGCCGTCGAGAAAGAGAATATTCTAGATCTTGGGCTGGGTCGTGTGAGCTGACGCCGTCATGAAAGGTTGTTACGCCGTCACGAGGTGGGTTGTGACGGCGTCATGTAGAACTGGTGACGCCGTCTCTAACCACTAAGAACATAATCTTGAGAGATGTTGGTGTAGGTCCATAGTCTTGTCCGTTTCTTCTCCAAATGAGCCCAAGTCATGTGTATTTCCTCTAAATGCCTCCCAAATGCTAAATACCTAAAAAGGAACGATTAAGTACCTATTTTGGGCATAAATGCACGATTTAGGGGGTTAAATAACCCCGAAAAAGTGTATAAAATGACACCTCATCGGATATTAACTGGCCCATGTATACAATAAAACTTTTAGATATAAAGCCCAATAGTCACGTGTATATCCTGTTCAAACTAAGGGTTGATATATATAAATTCTCCTTAGCAATTAGGTCACAACACCCCTAACCAAAAATCAGTCGCATCTCATTCTATAAGTTCACACATCTTACAATCACAAGATAATTCTCACCCATATCCCTCATTTTCCACACGCAGTCAACAAACATCTAGCAACACTCATATCTGATTCAAAAATAAAACATCTCCTAATGTCTCCATATCATAGACACACGAAACCTTATATCTAACAAAACTCATATCTGATGCAATTTTGTTTCATTCTACTTGTAACATAACACAAACAGACGCCAACCATCTCCTTATGTCTCCCTTATCTTAGCATCACACGAAAGTGAATCAAGAACGTTGTTGACTTCAAGACCTTATACACAGGTCTTAGGTAGGTGTATGCTCTTGTTTTTTATTTGCCGTTAAAAGATCAATGATGGGTGTTCTCTCATGTTCTTCATCGGTTAAAGGTATTGTCTTAAATGTAGAACACAAAAGAGAGTAATCTGAGATCTTGGCTTGTTTTCATTTTAGTTGAGTCTTGTGTGTTCTTGAGGGAAGATGTTTGTAGATTATGACGATGGGAGTATGATAGTTATTGTTTTGGAGTTGTTGATGTTGGTCTGAGTTATGAAGATTTTGGTTTTGGTAATGATGTAAACACAACTGAGTCCAACTCAGTTATTACTAAGTTGACTCGGTTATTGTTGTATTAAGCTGAGTTTGGTAATGAGGTAAACAAACTGTTCTTTCTTTTCTTTTCCTAAACCAAATCTTTCATACCATATGAAAGCTCATACAAAATCAAAACCTTTTACTCAACCATCATACGAAACCTCCATCTGAAACCACTTTTTGAAACTCATTTGTACTAACCACTAGTATGAAACCTGTTATGAAACTTCATACTGTAACCAAATACGAAACCAACTTACGTACCAAATTTATGAAACTATGCTTTCGTAACCGTAACCGTAACCTTATCCTCATATGAAACCTGTTGATGGTAGCGGTTTCTGAAACCTCATATGAAACCATGTATGAAACCATATATGAAACCACTTTCTGAAACCACCATACGTAACCTTTTATGAAACAACAACTATATCCATAGCCGTAACCGAAACTAAAACCTCATTTGAAATACTTGCTTTCGAGAAATTCCTGACAGTGAGCATGGGTTACTGAAACCTTCTATGAACTATACTTGAAATACTTTCGGTAAACTAAAACAACTTTCTGAAACCCACCATTTTTCGTTTTTGAAATAGTCATGACATATGTTAATGAGATAAGAAGTTAACCCCCAAACAAAAAAAAAAACGTAAAAAAAAAATATTGAAAAAAAAAAATAGTATAAAATAAGACTGATTTAGAATGACTGTAACAGTTTCTAAACCACTGTTTGACAATTTGGACAGACTGTTTACGAGATGTGTAGACGATGTGGTAATCTGAAATGGATGAAAAAGGACTTGATTAATCATACGAATTAACAAATCTAACCGAATAAGCACTTAAACAACTAATTAATTAGAATTTGAACGAAATAAGCGTGATAAGCTACAAAAAAACCCATCACAAATCACCTTTGCAGCTCTGATACCACTTTTCATATATTGTTTTATGATCGAATAAGCTATTTAGTGTGTGTTTAGGTGTTTATATATGTTTGTTATAGAGAGAAAGAGTAGAGAGAGAAAGTAGGTAGAGAGAAAGAGAAGAAGAGAATAAAGTAGAAAGAGAAAGAGTGGGAGGGAAATGAAGAAATGATTTGAATTACTTACCTCATCAATGAGGTAGATGGGATATTTATACCCATTACACATGAGCTCTTAAGCTCTTGGATTTTTCATAACCTTGTCTCGTGACTACATTTTATTCATGAGACCTTCACCTAACTATTATACATTAATATTTCAATATTTAATACAAGACTATTATCTTAATAAGAGCGTCACTTTTTCTATTCCTAACAATCTCCCCCTAAGGGACGATCATTGAGATCTCACTTTGATTGCATTATCAACACTTTTTATTCCTAACAATCTCCCCCTAAGGGGTGATCAATAAGATCTCTCTTGTAACCTTGTTCTTTGATCCCTAATGCTCGTTGTCTTGAGTCTTGTTGTGTAATAGTGGTCTCGTTCCAATCATGCTCTTGTGATCTTGATCTTTATCTTTTGTCTTTTTTCCTTTGATATCTTTTCATATCATTGTTGCTTACCGTGAATCCATCTTGATTTGTCTTTTGTAGCTTCCAACCAACATACTCATACTTTTCTTGATAGCTAACAATCTTCCTCACGTAGAACTTTTATCTTGATCAACAGCTTAATGATTTGAGGACGTTCTTTGATTATCTGTAACACCCCAAAAAATGCGTGTCGCAACGAAAGTATGTCCGAGGGGATTACTTCATAATACACAGCGCTAGATACAAGAGAACGACCTCTAAATGTGTCGTTTGAAAAGTAATCTCGTTGATTTCCTTAAAATTGATATAACATTTATCCCATAATTGCATCACAATGAAAAGCTTAAAAGCGATACAACGAGATTTGATCATTTGTATATAAGTAGAAATCCATGAATGAAATCTTGTCATTTTAGACTCCAATGCATATCAGATAATCCAAGCATCTAATTCTCCTGAGAAAAACATGCTTAAAACGGTCAACATAAAGTTGGTGAGTTCATAGGTTAGTTTAAGTATAAATGTAAATTCCAATGAATATATTTGCCCACTGTGTCATCACAGTACCATGTAAAACATTTAGTGACTACTGTCTCCCTACAGTATCATAAAATGATTGTATGACCATTTCAACCCTTTTTATAGTCCTCAAAGTTGTTATGCCATAATGTGTTGACATCAAAGTTTTGTAAAGGTAATGCCTGAGACTATTTCAATCCTTAATTAGTAACAAAAATGTATAAATATATGTTCAAATTCCAAGATTTGTAAGTATGCATGGGGACCATTGTATCCAATTCTATGTCATTCATTTGTGATTTATGATTACAACCTAAGCTACATGATAACTTGCGACGTAGACCTTGTATGTATGCCACTTTATTCAAGGCACAGTTAAGAATGTCCCATCGTAGGTGTTCCTCCAAGTTAACACCAGGGATTAATAAAAGGAATATGTTCCTTCGTGGGTGTCCCTCCATAAGAAAACACACGGGCATTAATGATAAAATAATTATGTACCCATCATAGGTGTCCATCCAAGGACACCGGGGCATTTCTGAAAAATTAAAAATATAATGTGTATGTGAATTGTTGGCCCTGCTGGCGTCAATCAATCGTAATCCGACATGGTATAAGTTCGTTCCCTGTGATAGTAGTCACACGAACGGGGATGTCATCCCAAATAGATCTTTCTTATAACCCCATTCGCGATTACTCCTTCGGTAATTAAACAGTTACATGCAATTAAGCTAATCATTTAATCATAAAAAGTATAGTATGGTGTTTTACGTTCAAAAATTAAAACCAAGTTATTGTATCTCCCTCGCGAGATATATAATGAGTATGTAAAACCAAACAGGAATTCAACCATGTAAAATGCTATTGTAAAAAAGCGTGTGCTCACCCCAAAAAATAAATGTAAAACATGTCAAACGTGGGGCTATAAACTCACATTGATGTTGATGAAGGATCGGTCTGGCAAAAATGCACATATTAGCACGCACAACGGAAACCGAAAAAGGCTCGACCAAGAAGTTACGGTTTATCTTAACGGCTATATCCCCCTACTTTAGAATGATGCATTTGGGTTTCCTGATGAATGGTTACATCAACGCGACACGTTGATAAAAGATTTAGATTTCCAAGTTGTATGAGTTTGGTGGTTGGTTAAATAAATAAATTGAAAGATAACGCAAAGTATGTAATATATTCTTTATTATTCATATGAAAAATAAACCTTTATTAACTCATACGTGATATTATATAACGGGGACAAACTAATACTAAAGAGTAATGTGAAATTATATAATGCTTTGCAAGTAGTATATACGAAGTATGAGTAAATAATTAAACAAGTAGTTTGACTCGTTTTCTGAAAATCCACACTTAATTAAATAAAAAGTTCTTGTATAAACGTAATCGTACGTTTTAAGATTTCCAATTAAGTTAAACGATGTTTGTAAAGCTTTTACAACAATTATTATGTTATCTTCTAGCTGAAATTATAAAATATAAATAATATTTATAGATTTATTATTTCGTTCCTCGACAGGGACTCGTCGTCTAAAATTAGGTCTTTTTGTCTCATTGTTAAAAAGTATAGTTTTCGTTCGTGGTTCGGGTGTATTGTTATAATACAAATTTATGTATCTTTTATTATTTATATTAGCCCATTTATCAGGTTCTAAAATTATAGAAGCTTTAGTAAATCGTTATTAAATATAGAATATTTTTTTAAATTTAGCAATGACTTTGCCGTTTTAATTCGATCCAAAGTCGAGAGACTTTCGTTGCAAATCAACCTTTCCAAATCATATTTAATAGAAAGCATCGTCCAAGTAATTTCATTAGTGTATGTATTTGTTATTGTCATTGGTTCCATTTTTTAAGTCCGTTACGGGTCATAATTATATATATCGAAAATAATAACTATTCACATTTATTTAACCTATTGTCCTCAATTATATCCAGTTTTATGATTTTTAAAACCTTATGTTATATTTATTTGTCGTTTTGTATAATTCTACATCGCCTAAAGTTGTTTGGCTCAACCAAACGCGCCCTTCATTATGGTGAAACTGCTAACCCATTCGCCCTATCGGCTTTCATGCTAACCAAACGCACCCGTTTTGGTTATACTGCTAAACCAAAACGCACCCTTATGCCTCTTTATGTTCAACCAGAACGCACATTTGTGCTTTTTTTTAAACAACCACGCACTGCTGGTGCTAACAACTAACCAAAGCACCCTTATAGGTTGTCCTATAAGCTTAACGCACCCTCTCGGGTGTATCCCTCAAACCAAACGCACCCTTATTTCATTTACCCACAAGCCCAAACGACCCTTATTGTATAAACCCCAGATTCCAAACGCCTTTTGTGGCTGTTTATTTAAAAAATCCAACGCACCTTATAGGTGGTGGCTGTGTTTTTCTTTTTTGCCCCACCAAACGACCCGTGGTGCCAATTAAAACAAACCAAACGCACCCCTACATGGTGATACTATCAAAACCCAGCACCCTTTAGAGCTTCGGGACAAAGCCGCCAAACGCACCCTTGTCGTGGTAGTTGATCACCGAAACCTAACACCCTTAGTGTGGTTTTTAGAAAAGAACAATGCACCCTTTTTAATTTGGTGCAGCGGAGGAGAGGAAAACCAAACGCACCTTGTGAGGTTGGCGGCTGTGGTGATGAGATGATGGTGGTGAGGTGGTGTTATGATGATGATGAGGATGGTGGCGTCGGTGTGGTGGTTGCAGCGCGTGGGTGTGGGGATCGGGTAGATCGGGTGACGAGGAACAATTTTTGGGTTCGGCCGGAAAACTCGCCGGAAAAGATTTCCGGCGGCGGCGGTGGTGGCCGGCGATGGCCGATGGCTGCCAGAAATTGAGAGAGAGAGAGAGAAGGGCATGTATGTGTGTGTATATATTTATGAAATGAGAAAAAAAAATATAAAACTTTTATATATATAATAAAAGTTTAAAATGAAATAGAAATTGAATATTAGTTCAGGGTTGATTTTGTAAGTTTTTAACATAGTTTTGATAACTATCGGTTCGGGACTCGTTTGAACTAGTTAACGGTCGATTCGAGTCACGAAACTTGCGCCATTGTTTTCCAAATCATTTTTCCAATAAAAATGAGTATTTACACGACTTTATTTCAGAATTGTTTTATAACATTTATTTAAAATGTTCATCATTTAATTGTATATCGCTGACAAACTTTGTCCGTAAAATGAATTTTTAACTTGAATAATTGTGTTTTTAATAAACGTTATTGAATAACATGATAATTAATTTATTAAATATTTTTATTTAATAAAAAGTGATAACTAAATATTATTTAATTATTTTCGTGTTTCTATAATCTTGCGAGGGCATTTCAGTCACTTTCTGACTGTTTTCGGGTCTCGGTCAAAACTAAAAAGTTGTCAGGAATGTCGTTTTACATCAAATTGCTTTAGAGTCCGAGTTGTGAAAACGTGACTTAGTGGTTCGTTTTTGATACGTCAGCTTAGAAATAACATATATCTTTTTCGTTTTCAAGTCGGGTAAGTTAAAATTAGCTTTGCACCTGAGAGATGTAATAATAAATATGGATTATTATTTAAAATCTGTTCCGAAAATTTTACCGGTTATGCGGTAATCGCTTTAATATGACGATAAAAGACCAAAGGTCAAAAAGTCAAGTCAGACCCGAAAAGTCAAAGGTTAAAATAGTCCTTTAAAATTCCAAAAATTACCGTTTTAATCGGATTAATAAGGGTTAATACAGTTTTCTTATATAAGGTTCGACCGCTCTTTTATCTTTTGTTAATTACCTTGTGTGGGTAACAGTTTCTTGAATTGATTGTAGTCACCAACCAAACCATGCCAGTCTCTCAGGCTGAAAACCCCCATAGAGGTTCTAAATATAAACACCAAAAGTCAATTAAGTCCTGGATGTTGTATACATCAAAGTTAACTAAGTCTCGAATGTACACATTTCTTCCCCCTGATTGTATGTATATCTATCGAAAAATTCACCAAAAAGAAAATGTATCCGACTAAAGATAAAGAAGGCATAAGACAAAAAGGACCTGATAGGTGGTGAATGGTATTCTGATGATAGGTTATAGGTAAAGGCGATCTAGGTTCTTCTTACGAGACGATGATAACAACAAGGGTGAAGGATGATCGGTGAAATGAAGAGTCAAGAGTGATTGTGATTGTTGGTAAAGATGATGATGTCAAGAGTGATAGTGGAGTGGTAAAGATGAGATATGGCAAGAGTGATAGTGTTGTGGTGAAGATGACGAGGCAAGAGAGATGGTGGTGGATGAAACAACGTAATGTCAAGGTAGTCTGAGTGAGATGGACGTCGGCAATCTCAATCTCAGATATCTTGCCTGTGTGACGGAGATCCCTTAAGGGTGGTAGACTTTAACAACTCGTGTTTTAGACCGACATTTATCCCGAGATGTGATTTCTTTTCTACTTTTAATTGGAATTATTATTTTTCGTTTTGACCGTTTTAACAAAAATCGTCGTTATTGGTTGAGTTGCGAGCCGCGCTTAGGATTTTATCCGTTTAAGCATTTAGAAAATTTAATTTTCATAATTCTACTCCGATAACACAATTATTTTAATTTTTAGTATTTTATAATTTTTCCTGCGTTTTGCCGAAACCGTGTCAAAAATAGTATTTTAACACATTTTAATATTTTAACTAAGTGTTTTAAATCAAATATTGTGGTATAAATATTTTAGAAAAATAAAAATAAAAATATAAAATGAACATAACATACAAAAACAAACACCCCTTTATTCTTTTGTGCACCTACAAAACTAAAAGCCAAATACCCCCCTTATATTTTAATCACTCCTACAAAACTAACACAAACAAACACATACACCATTTATAAAAAAATCAAATAAGAAAAACTCTCTCCCCTTCCTCCTCCTCTCCAAATCAGCCGACCACCACCCTACCACCACTATCTCTCAAATATTTCATCACCATTTTATTCATCACAACATCCTCTTAGACTTCTTGAAAAGTTTGGTACCTTGAATAAAGATTTGAAGGTGTTTTTAGGTTTTTCTTGAAGTTTTGATTTGGGGTTTTATTCTAACAAGTGGGTAACATCATTTTGGTCTATAAGAAGCATTGTGTTGAAGGTTTTGGGTGCTCCTTTGGTTCAAAAATCAGCCACCAAACCAAATGGTTTGTTGTGTTTGATTAGATTGCTTTAATCATCTCCTAAGTAGGTATAACTCCTTATTTTTGATTTTATTTTGATTTTGGTCCATCCAAATGCATGTTTGATTCTGAGATTTATGAGTTTTTATGTTCATGCATGTGTTGAATAATTAGTTATGGCATTGTGTTAGGCTTTAAGGGAAATAAAATGAAGTTTGGATGAATTTTGGGTGAATATTAGGGACTGTTTCAGGTCAGTAGCAAAAATGGGTTGGTACGAAATATTTTTGGCTTGTGACCTCACGGGAAATTTGATGGGGATGTAGAGGGATATCTCAGGTCCATGTGGTTCTTTGGATGGAGCCATAACTCCTCCGGATGAGTGAGTTATGGCCGATTTACCAAAACTAATCAAATATGTACCACTGTTTGGAAAAGGAGTTTAACTCCAGGTTTTTACACTAAAGTGTTGAAATAAAAAGTTGAGACCTATAGTAGACACTTAAATCTAACACCTCCAAGTGGTCTCACTTTAATTACTATCATAGATTGGGATTTATGGCCGTTTTCGTAAAGGGTTAAAATTCAGGAAATAAACTGTTTTGGATGTCCAGGGGTAAAATAGTCTTTTCACATGGTTCTAAAGCTTTTCAGCAGGTGAGGCCTGAATTTTTGGAAAATAGACTCAAAATTCTTTCCAGAGGTGAAAACCACACATTTTTATCAATCATGGGTTAGGAGATAGAGGTTGGCGAAATTGAGTTAATTTCAGAATTTGGGAATTTACGTCTTGTCTTGAAATTTAAAACGTATAAGTAAACGTTGATAAAATAAGAAATGAGGGACAAAACTAAGTAGGTGTTTATTTACATATAATATCAGGTTAGACACCAATTTTGGAGTAAAAAAAAATTTGGGTAAGTCTTAGTGCAATGCCATGCTTATTTTGGAAACACGCCTCATGAACACTTAACTATTTTTACGTATTGATATATATATTTTATCATTCTAAGTCGCGCCACATATTTTAGGTGGTACTTACGACTTCTTGATTGATCCAGCGTTCTTATCATTCCTCGCATTTTATTACTAAAAGACGCGCGTTCGAGGAGTTTCCTAATTGTTATTGTTGATCCGTGTTTGCGCTCATTTCTCTTGATTGCGCAAGGTGAGTTCATAGCCTTGCTTTTAAACCTTTTAACTATTTTATAAAAACCACGAGGGAGATACATGCTGTTTTATAAATTAAACACAAATGTTTTTGTGGTATGCTAGACCTCAATTTCGTGAACTTTTAGGGCTCGTTGAAATATGACGAGATGTTTTAGGGCTCGTTGAAATATGACGAGACGTTTAGGGCTCGTTGAAATATGACGAGACGTTTTAGGGCTCGTTGAAATATAACGAGACGTTTTGGGCTCGTTGAAATATGACGAGAGTGCACAAAATAGATCTATTGGTTGTTGTGTTGACAACCATGTCGGGGTAGATTTCCATGATGGACCACTAGTCTAACAAACATTGTGTATGAGTTATTTGTAGGTATTGGATATTGATACTAATCTGGGGACATGTCTTGAATACCTTGAATACATTATTGGATCACACTTGCTTTGGTAACTTGATATGGATATGCAAAACTATTGACGGACATCTACTCTTTTATAAAACTATTTGGTGTACTACCATATATTCATTTAAACTTTATGAATTCACTCAATGTTTTCGTTGACTTTTTAGCATGTTTTATCTTAGGTGATTATGCTTGTGCTTGCTTAGATGGGAGTATGGCGTGGATATCTAAAGATATAAAGACTCAGTTACTTTCACATTCGATAAAATTTTACTATATTCAACGAGTCAAATTTGAACTCAAGTTGTTTTTGCAAAACCGTTCGGGACCTTTGTAAATTCTGATTTTAATATATCGAATGTGACATTTATTTTAAACGTCTCTTTTGAGGTAGTTTTCTGTGACTTGTGCATATGGACTATTAAGTAGCACCCTAAAGTGGTATTCCGCTGCGTTATTGAAATTTTGGGGGTGTTACAGATTGGTATCAATCTTTAACACCCTCAAATTTACACGCAACGGAACCAACCAATTGAGTGTTAAATCATAGTACAACAACATAAGAGTATAATGAACGACTCACAAGAGACATTTTAAAAACAAACATTAACATTGTTCCATCATTAGTGATAATCAAAGTTTACTTGTCCACAAGATCGTTACCCCAAAAACAATACATCATAAGTTTAAAACATTATCATAAAATGTTTACGGAGGATGGAACAAAACAAGTTTATTAAAACTCCAACGCTAACTCCCATCGTGCTCTTCCAATCCATCATTCTTGATCACCTGAGATAAAACATGCTAAAAAGTCAACAAAAAACATTGAGTCAATTCATAGAGTTTATATCAATAAAAGAGTAAACACAAGCATATATATATCATCAAGAAACTTGTGGATCAAATAAGTTATTAATTACTAATGCATTGAAACCTTTAACACGACATACATATTTTTATATGCACACAAATTGCCCCTATACTAGGTATTATTGCCATTTACCCAAAGATGATTCTCAATACAATGTCCGTTACAGAGTGTTCACACTATAGATACCTACTCCTAACAGTCCAATAGATTTATTTATTGTATTAGCGTTTACCCATCATAGGTAATTAACAATGTGGAAAACTAGAAGGGGGTTGAATAGTTTACCGCTTTTTGATTTAAGGTTTACGTTTGTTTGTAACATTTAGATTCGACTTTTTGTGAATTCAATGATTGCATAATATGAACAATATAAGTATATGAATTGATAAAGTAAGACAAGAGGTAAGAGTAAGAAAAATCAAACCACAACGCGAGGATTTATAGTGGTTCGGTAACGAAGCACCTCTTCGCCCTACTTCCCTCCCCAAGCACCTAACTCGAGAGTTTTCTTTACTATGTCAACAAACTCCCTTATGGCGGAGAAAACCTTACACAACGTTGCATACACCGATTTACGACACAAAGCTAAATGTCAAGTTCTAATCTTAGCTAGAACCAATCTATCACAACACAACTTCATGACTTGTTCACGACTTCACAACTTTACGACTTCTTCACAACTTTGTGACTTCACTTCACCACCCTACTTATATCACAATTATCTAACACTACTTGGTAAGATCACCACGATCTAACTATACTTACAAAGATCGCCAAGATCTAGCTACTTCACATAAATACAAGATATATAATTGATTTACAAATATGTGATATGGATGCAACAAGATTATAATATACACACTTGAGGTGTAATACTTCTTTACTTAATGATGAAAGTATTCTTCTCCTGCACTTAAGGTATTGAGCTTGGATCACTTGGAAACAAAGCTTTATGATTAAATGATCAAGGGATTTTAGTGAGATGTGTGGGCTATTTTAGAATAGAAAGAATGAGTGCAAAAGGTAAGAAAATAGTGGGGAATAGTCTAGTATTTATAGGAAAAACTGGAGGAGCGTCAGTCTATGGGTGGTCCCTTTACGCACCCTCATTTTATTTCTAAGGATTCAAGGTGCACTAGGTTCGCATACGAGAGCATTAGGAGGAGTATACAAGCTAAGGATTCCGATATTGTAAGCTTTGGAGCTTTCGAGTTGTTATACAATTTGGTTATAAACATTTGGGTTGTCTTCCTTAACTCGGACACCAAGCTTGGACTATTGATAAGTCTCCGATCTAAGCCTTACATATTATATATCATTCGTTGTTCTTCAAACTAGTTATATGTGTCACATAAATTGGTAATTAAACAACCTACGTGTGAGAAATGTACATGCATGGTTCAACAATGCTATGTTTCACGCATATATTATGTGTACAAAACGATCTTGTGTGGTGATAACATGTGTATACTTGTTATAACTTATTTCACTATTTTACTATAATGGGGAACATGTGATTAATTGCTCGGTTGTACAAAATACAATGAAAACTATCACGTTAACTTCCATAGAACGTGATGTCTCGCTTGGGTACGAATGTAAGAGCTAATTAGATGAATGCATGTTCTCTTAGTGAAAACACGAGTAATATTGCTTATCGAGTACTCTATCAAAAGGATAAAAAAGTCCTAGAAGAAAACTTATAGGTATAGACAAATGGCCATTTAAGGGTCACATTGTTCTTGACAGCACACTATGGGGCTCAACAGGACCAACAGCCATGAAGGTTGAGTTACGCGCTTTATTAATAAGCTCCACGAGCTTTGTGAGGGGCTTAATTTTATTATTGACAATTCACACGAACCTTAATACACCATAGAAACCAAACCGGACCCTTGTTGGGCTCGACAGCCCATTACCGTAGCCAATTCAAGTCCAATAAGCCACAATAAGCTTAAACAGCTTATTGGTGAGCTCATGCAGTTTAATAGGCTTAATGGACTTAGAAAATAGCTAATGGACCTTAAGTGAATAAGCCTAAAGGCTTAAGGGGCTTATCGAACTCTTAATGGGCCCAAAAGCCCATTAACGAGCTTATTTGCTTATTGAATAAGCCAAACAGTAAACAGGCCTTAAGTGCTTAATGAGATAAGAAAATAAGAGGGATCATATGAGAAACCTTTTTTTGTACCTTTCGGTTTAGAGTTGATGGGCTAACAAGCCCAACAAGCTCAAATAAGCTCACCCGAGCTTATTTTTCAGCCAAACAGTTTCTTATAACTTAAATAAGCTTAATGAAGGATTATGTGCTCTTGAAAACTAGATTGGGCTATTATTTTGCTTAATGGGCCTTTAACGAGCCAATAGGTCCAATAAGCCAAAATAAGCTCATCCGAGCTTATTTATAAGCTGACAACAGCTTGTGTAGCTTATTGGAGCTAATAAAACCAATTGCCACTTGTTAGAACTCATTTGGACTTAAAATGTGATTTTTACAAAGTTAAGGGACTAAAAGTGTCAAATTGCAAAGTTAAAGGTTAAAACTGCCAAAAACTGTTTCTATAAAGTCCAGGGACTGTTTCTGTCAATTCTAAAACTTAAAGGACTGTTTTGAGAACATAAGGACCTAAAGTGTAATTGTTGCAAAGTTGAAGGACTAAAAGTGCAAATATAGAAACCTAAGGGTTTAAAATGTAAATGTTATATTTTCATAAACATAGGGACTGATTTGGTAATTATAGAAAACCTAAGGGTGTTTTATGAACGAAAATGATTTTATAAACACTTAGTGAATCGGACGAGTTATAATATTATCCGGATATTATACGAGTTAAAACACGACTTAATAAATATGAATATTTATTAATAACGTTTATACATATACTTGGAAACGTTGTAAATCGTTTTTCACCTTCCAAGTACATCAAGTAAATACAAATACAATAATATGTGCACACTACAAGTTGATAACAGTATATATAAACTGGCATTTATTGTAGTTTATGCATTAAGTCCATTAGCCTAAACAGTAGACTAAGACTTGGCGGATTTACTTAGGAATTTGACGGTGTTTTCTTTTACTTGGATATATTTAACCAGTTTTAGAGACTACTTACTAAGGTTAAGGTTCATAAGCACACATATTTTACAATTAATTTAATTGATTTACATCTTTTGGGGTTGAGAACATGCTTGTTTTTACAAATTAGACGCAGTGCACATTTAGACCAATCGATACGTGTTTGCCTAAGTAGCGTTTAACCCTCTGAGTCCCATATCATGAACTTGTCAATTACTAGATTTGAGCCGCGAATTTTATAAATTAGATCTATTTGGGATTACAATCCCCGTTTGGGTGAGTAGCTCTCCACTGTGCTGGTTTGTCGGACAAACAAACGTTATTTACCATGTTTGGGCTTTGGGATGTTGGTTTGTGGGCATAAGTGGGGGACGCGGGCGATGTGGGGGGGGAGGCGGGGGATTGAGGGGGTGGGGGGGGTTTTAAAACAGCATTCACGGGCTTTATTGCAAATTTATGGCAATTAACTTTTACGTCGAGCTTCTAGTGTCATGATCTTAGGAAAACGTAATTTCTGTTTTTATGATGTTTGGATCTGTTGCTTTAATACTTTCACATGGTAATCTTGAGGTTTCCTGCTTTGTTTTACATAAACCTATGAATTCACAAACTTTTTGTTGACGTTTTTAAGCATGTTTTTCCTCATGGTAAATTAGGAACGAGGTGCAGGAACATTGGGGTCATCTTTGGAGAATCAGTATTAAGATTTGGGGGTATTACATTTTGGGAAACATTTGTTATAATCCGAAATCTTTACTTATATTGTCGAACCAATTTTGAAGCCATGTGGCTTATGTAATATGAACAAGTATTTGTTATTCCAATTAGGTATCTTTTTTAAAGACACGTTAGTGGTTTCGTCTTCTCATATCTGTGCTATGATCTTTGAATGTTACACCCTCGGTATATTAAACATTCCGTGCACCTAGATTTGGGGGTGTTACAGATTGATATACTGAGCCAAGGTTTATAGAGAACAAGGTCAAAAGTTTTTAATCTTAGGACTATACATTTTTCAAAAATGATTTCAAAATAGGGTTTGCACAGACAACATACATTATTGTTTGAATTAGCATACTTGCATAAATGTCATAACAATGTTTTAGGGCATTAGGAGCTTTACTAAGTGCTTGCATGATTGATATACGCGTATATAAACTATACTACGTATATTACTATAAGGGTCTTAAAATAAATACTTATATAAGTTTATTTTATTGTTCTGCAGCCATGTCTTCTGCATCATCCGCTGTCACCTACACTTCCGTCTACACAGATTCTGAGCCAGGGAGGGTATTTTAGGGACCTGATGAGGAGATATCTGATGAAGGTTCTCCACGAGTCATCGTATTAGGATACGATGGACTCCCTATGCAGCCGATTAGCACCCACCATCACCGGTATTACATACCTGGCCCGAGGGGAGCCACAGACATCCACAAAGTACCACAGGACGAGGATGAGCTCTTTACGTGAAGCTATGTTCATACAGCCACATGATATTAGACTACGTGCCAGAGCCTATATACCCTGAGTATATACCATTGGAGGATGAGCATGAGTTTCCAGCTGAGGAACAGCCATTACCTCCTGTTGTTTCACCTACTGCTGAGTCACTAGGATATGTTGTTGAGTCGGATCCAGAAGAGGATCCAGAGAAGTATGAGGATGATAAGACCGACGATGGTCCGGTTGACTATCCTATAGACGGAGGAGAGGATAGAGATGATGATGACAGCTATTCATCCGGGGATGACGCCAATGATGAGGATGAGGATGAAGAGGATGAAGATAAAGAGGATGAGGAAGAGGAGGAGGAGCACTTAGCACTGGCCGACTTCGCTGTTGTAGTACCTACTGTTGAGCTGGTTTCCCCACCTGAAGGAACA
The DNA here is from genome assembly GCA_026074375.1 of Tanacetum coccineum. NCBI lineage: Eukaryota > Viridiplantae > Streptophyta > Magnoliopsida > Asterales > Asteraceae > Tanacetum > Tanacetum coccineum. The sequence goes on from BQNB010056949.1 coordinate 32,929, forward strand.
GAGCCTGTTATACCACCACCCTCCACTGACATTGTCACCACTAGAGCTATGATTACTATCCGACTTTAGGCTTCCATATCCTTTCCACTAGAGGCAGAGGTTGAGAGACTTCTAGCCATGCCTACTCCATCACCATCACCACCTATCTCATTATCACCACCCTCTGCAGGGGAGCGCCTTGCTAGGTGCACGGCCCCATCGGCACATTCATCACCACCACCTGTGCCATCACCATTACTACCATCATCTGGGTGTCCAACCTAAACCCAAACACTCAGGATAGCCTCCACTCAAATTGATGCGGTTACTGTCGCATTACCATCACCTCCACTACCACCACTACCACCATCTCTATACATACCACCACCTGTTGACCGTAGAGATGATGTTCCTGAGTCTGAGCTGCCACCTCGTAAGAGGTTGTGTTTGTCTACTCTAGGACCCAAGTATGAGATCGGGGAGAGTTCTACTGCTAGACCTATCGAAGGTCGAGGGATAGATTATGGGTTTGTTAGCACTGTAGATACTAAAGCGAGATGACAGGGGATTAGTGAGGTTGGATATAGTATTAGGGATACTTGGGTAGATCCGACAGAGGCAGTTCCTAAGATAGCACCTATAATCTTAGGAGATGTCAATACTAGGGTTACAAAGCTTGCTGAGCTTCATGAGCATGATACACAGGACTTATATGCTCTACTAGAGGATGCTCAAGAGGGTAGGACTCGCATATCACAGCGAGTCACCATAGACTCGCAGCTAGTGGACTTGCTTATGAAGGATAGGATAGCTCATCAGGAGACCATATAGATTATAGAGGAGGAAGCCTATGCTTCCCGAGAGGCTTGGGCTCATGTGATAGGATTGAGTCAGGTGGTCCATTCTGAGCTTCAAACCTACCGTGAGCAAGTATATGCACAAGAGTTTTAGCTCCATGCACATCAGCTACAGTTGCAGGGTACTCTTATTTAGACACAACACCAGGTATATGAGACTTGCTCTCAAATGCAGCAGGCTGAGATGGTAGAGCTTCAAGAGACTGACCATAGGCGTCAGGCACAGATGAGAGACTCTCCGTGTGATGAGAGACATGAGGCGAGAGATGGGTGACATGCAAGCCGAGTTATTAGCACTACGAGAGCAGCGTAGGAGAGCTAGGCAGACAGCACCAGATGCTAGAGTTCTAGATCACCAGGATGCTTCTAGGGATGCTAATAGTCACATCTAGTAGTTTATGTCATTTTACTTTGCTAGACAGTTGTTCAGGCATGTTAAGTATTAGGGGTTTTCCCCGCTAGCATAGCCTTAAATCTTTTGTATTATATTTTATGTACCAAAAACTATTTCATGTAAAATTTTCCAAGTTATGAATGAAATAGATGTGTTATGTTGTACTATATACCTCTCTTATGTTGTTGTCTCATCTGTAAATTATTATATATCTTGTCATGATTATGACCTCACGTTTTGTCTCTTGTGATTTAGACGAATCATGGCACCTGCGACAAGACGAGGACCGAATACCCCTCTAACAACACCACCCAAACACCATGACTCTAGAATCCGTGTTCCAAGCTAGATTGATCAAGCTCTTCTACAAAACTCACTAATGGGAGATGGAAGCCACAGTTCAGACGAGGATAACGAAAGGATGTACTTACTAGCGCGGCGTTGTTTTTACGCTGACTTCATTGAAAATGTCACCTTAGAACCTAACAAAGAACTGAAGGACGTGGGTCAGTTTAACTTGGTGGATCGAGAAGATGGAATCAGTTTTCAATATCAGTGGTTGTGCTATTGAAAACCAGGTTAAGTTTGCCACCTGCACTCTGTTAGGGGCTGCTTTGACTTGGTGGAATGGCCAGATAAGATCCTTAAGTCCTGATGCATATTCAATGACTTAGGAAGTACTCAAGAAGAAAATGACAGACAAGTATTATCCACAGGGTGAAATCAAGAAACTAGAAATCGAGTTTTGGAACCTAAAGGTCAAAGGGAACGATGTTCCAACATACACTGAACGTTTCCAAGAGCTAACCCTGATATGTACCAAGTTTGTTTCTAATGAAACTAAGAAGGTTGACAAGTACATCAGTGGACTTCCTGATAACATTTATGGAAATGTCAAGTCTGCCAAACCCAAGACGTTGGATGAGAACTTTGAGGTGGCCAAACAATTGTGAGACAAAAGCTCCCACCTATGCGGTAAAGCGTTGACAACAAAAGGAAGGCTAATGATTCATTCAAAAACAACCATGGTCATCAACAACAACCCTTCAAGAGGCATAATGTCGCCAAAGTCTACAATATGGGGATAGGTGAAAAGAAGCCGTATTGGGGATCTTTGCCCAAGTACACCAAGTGCCATTTTTACGAAAATGGCCCGTGTACTCAGAAGTGCCACAAGTACAACAAGGTAGGGCACTTTGCCGCTGATGCAAGGTTTGGCACAAATACAAATGGTGCACATATTAGAAGGGCATTAGGCAAATCCAAAGGATGGTTGTTTTGAATGGGGAGCTCACAGACATTTCAAGCGAAGATTTCCAAACAGTTGGAAGAATAATGATGGGGGAAATAGAAGTGCACAAGGCTGGGTGTATGCAGTTGGGAATGCAAAGAAGAAAGGGAATTCATCGAGGGACCCGGAATCAAATGTCGTCACAGGTACGTTCCTCTTAAACAACCGCCTGCATCCTATCATATTTTACGTGGGGCGATAGGAAGCTTTATATCTGATGCGCTTTTAGTTCCCTATATTGACATCGCCACAAACCCATTAGAAAATAGTTCCAACTTCATTAGAAAATTGTTATGACGTCGAATTAGCTGATGGGAAATTAGTCGGGATAGACACTATTATACGAGGTTGCACCTTAAATTTCTTAGGCCATCCGTTCAACATAGATCTAATGCCCGTAGAACTGGGTAGTTTCGATGTCATTATCGGTATGGACTGGTTAAGAAGATGTCACGCCGTGATCGTGTGCGATGAGAAACTTGTTCAAATTCCCTACGGGAATGAAACTTTGACTTTTTGTGGCAACGAAAGTAGCAACGGGAGAGAATCCCGGTTGACAGTTATCTCATGTTCAAAAGCTCAAGAGTACATGGCCAAGGGATGCCAGGTCTTTTTAGCACAGATATCCGCCAAGAAAGAGGAGGACAAGTCGGAAAGGAAACAGATAGAGGACGTACCAATCGTCCGAGATTTTCCTGAAGTATTTCCCGAGGACTTGCCAGGTCTTCCTCCAGCTCGACCAGTGGAATTCCAAATCGACTTAATTCCAGGAGCCGCACCCGTAGCTCGAGCACCGTATCGATTGGCTCCATCCGAAATGAAGGAATTATCAGAACAATTACAAGAACTTTCTGACAAGGGATTCATAAGGCCTAGTTCCTCACCTTGGGGAGCCCCGGTCTTATTTGTCAAAAAGAAGGACGGGTCATTCAGGATGTGCATCGACTACCGTGAGTTAAATAAACTAACAGTAAAGAATCGTTATCCACTCCCGAGGATCGACGATTTGTTTGATCAACTTCAAGGATCCAGTATTTATTCGAAGATAGATCTGAGATCAGGATATCACCAGCTTAGAGTACGAGAGCAAGACATTCCAAAGACGGCATTTCAAACTCGGTATGGCCATTACGAGTTCCAGGTTATGCCATTCGGACTGACAAACGCACCTGCGGTATTCATGGACCTCATGAACCGAGTGTGCAAGCCTTACTTGGATAAGTTCGTAATTGTCTTCATCGATGACATACTTATTTATTCAAAAGACGAAAGAGAGCATGAAGAACACCTTAAAGCAATTTTGGAATTGCTTAAGAAAGAGAAGTTGTATGCAAAGTTTTCAAAATGTGAATTTTGGATTCCGAAGGTACAATTTCTCGGACATGTCATTGATAGTAGAGGCATACATGTGGATCCAGCCAAGATAGAGTCTATCAAAGATTGGGCATCTCCCAAGACACCAACGGAGATCCGCCAATTTTTAGGTCTTGCTGGTTACTATCGAAGGTTCATTGAAGGATTTTCGAAGATTGCTAAGTCAATGACGAAACTTACTCAGAAAGGAATCAAGTTCGACTGGGGAGAAAAGGAAGAGAACGCTTTTCAGTTAATAAAGCAGAAGCTGTCTTGGTTGATGTAAACCTTAATTTATTTGGTGACCGTTTACATTCATTGATTATTTCTAGTCTACGCGGTTTAGCTTAAAAGTAAACATTAAAAGTAAACGCGTATCGGACTAAAATAAATAGTGATCATTAATATTGTCGTACAAAGACATGAAAAATGAGAAATGTTACATCAGAGAACTGGAAGAAAGATCATCATTGATGGAAGCAGTACTGCAGGATATGATAAATCAAAAGTAGAATGTTACAACTGTCATAAATTAGGACATTTTGCCAGAGAATGCAGAGTACCAAGAAGTAAAGACAACAGAAATTAGAATTCAGGAAGCTCATCAAAGGCAGTAAGGATTGAAGATACTTCTGAAAAGGCAATGTGTGCTATAGATGGTGCTGGATTTGATTGGAGTGACATGGCAGAAGATGAAATTCAAGCAAACATGGCTCTTATGGCATTCATAGATGCTAAGGTATCAAATGATAAATCTTGTTCTAAATCTTGTTTGCAAAATTATGAAGCTCTAAAGAAACAGTATGATGATTTACTTGTTAAATTAGATGATACTGGTTTTAAAGCAGCTACATATAAAAGAGGTTTATCAATTTTAGAAGCTCAAGTAGTTAAATATAAAGAATCTGAAGTTCTTTTTTCTGAGGAAATTGCTTTGCTTAAAAGAAGTGTAGGTCACAAAGAATACCTAATGGGATTACTTAAGACTGAACTTGAAAAAGTTAAGGAAGAAAAGGAGGGATTTGAATTTAAGCTAGCAAAGTTTGAAAAATCATCAAAAGATTTAGATGCTTTGTTAGCAAGTCAGGTAACTGACAAGAGCAAAAAGGGTTTTGGTTATAATGTTGTCCCCTCACCTCATCCCTTGATCCTCAACAGACCAACACCTTTAGATTTATCTTATTCAGGTCTTGCAGAATTCAAACAACCTGAGGTAAATGAGTATGGTCCTAGGGATTCAAGTTTAAAGTCAACCACTGTTTGTGATAGAGAGTCAGATAATTCTAAGGAGAATACTGATGACTCTTTAACACAACAACCCAAGACTGTTTCTGAAACTAGCTCTGTTAAGTCTCCACTTAAGGCAGACAAAGCCTGGAAAGAAAAGTTTTTCCATCTTGCTAATCATGTTAGGATAGAAGAACCTAAAAATGCTAGAGAGAATTTTGATGCTCTAATTATTGAAGATTGGGTGTCAGATGATGAGGAAGAAGCTGAGTCTACCCCAAAAGTAGAACAGAAAATACCTATTGCTACTAAGGAAGCATCTATTAACAATGACAAACCAAGTAGAAGAACAATTAGGTATGCTGAGCTATATAGGTCACAGAGACCTAGGGGGAACCAAAGAG